>JASDQU010416068.1:0-10315 GCA_032191745.1 Picea mariana
CATGGAGCGTAAGTACTGCCATCTTACTCTATCAAAAGCTTTTGGGAGGTTGAGTTTGATGAGCATACCTGGTATCTTGGTTGTTTTCAGCGAGTGGATCACCTGATTGGCCAAAATAACACTTTCCATGATTTGTCTCCCTTCCACATAGTCGGCTTGTTCTTTGGAGATGATGAAAGGTAGGATTGGCTTGAGGCGAGTGGCGATGACTTTTGTGATGATTTTGTAGATGACATTGCAGAAGATCTATACTCTTACTCTCACATGCCATGTGAAATACTAGTGTCTATCACTTTCAGTTTCCCTTGTACATCATTGGGATCAATTTATAAGAATGTTCCTTCACACTTTTCAATATTATGACTATGATAAAATGTTCTTAGAACTTGAGAATCTACGCAAATTTCAAAGTGAATCTTTTGAGAAAATTCTCATTAAATTCAAATTAATTTGTTTACAATTTCAATCCAAGATCTACTTCTCGAAATTGAATTAATTGAATTAATGGGATGGTTTTGACACATTTTTTCTCTTCCTTGTATTTCAAATAGATATAATGAATCTAAAGATATAATATTTTTGAATACATTTGCTTCTATTGACGATTCTTTTAAGTCAACTACTGACATGGCTATACTTTTCACACAAACAATTTAGAGAATATTAGCGACCACCTTCAGGAAAGCTATGATATATCATGAAATTAATGATTTTCCTAAAATTGTTCTAGATCGTTATAAGACTATTGTTTGTAATGAAGAAGATGAGCATGAATTAGTTTATAAAATTGAAATCATAAGCGAAGATAATGAAATTTGCATTTTAAAAATGTTTCAAATGAGATTTCTAATATTATTATTAATGATTTTCAGCCACACATCTCAGAACACTTAGATACTCATTCTCATGAATGTACACCTTTATTCAACCAAATTAACTACACTCCTAAAATAATTTTGAATCATGATAAATATGACGTCTCTGTTAAGGAAAACAATGAAGAAATGTTATTAGAAACTCAATCCTCATCTCCTAATGTTAAGAATCATTCTACAAGAAGATAAATGTTTAGATTGACCTCTTTGAACAACCACTTCTCATTATACCGTGATATTTTCACGAATAATAATTTATTTGGTAATCATTTTCACGGATAATATTATACTCATAGCTGCACTTCTAGTTTAAATTTTCACTTTTTCGATAAAAGCTTGATTAGTTACAAGTTTGCAAGACATAACCTATCATTATCTCAGCTTAGATGAAAACACATATATTAAATTTATCCTCTTTACGTTGAGATATATTTTTTCATTCCATCTTGTTAAGTTTTTCATGTATTCATGGCTTATTAAGTTACCTTTTCTTTTAGGTTTGTATTTTATTTTCTAGGTAGTTTACAAATATTTAACTATGGTTTGTTCTCATTTTTTCTTTTAGTATAGATTTGGTTTCTATCACGATTGTGTAGTTTTATGTTTGCATTCTTGTACAATTAATTTTTTTCTTTCTTCTTAGTTTTGATTTAAATTTTGTGATGTATTTAAAGTTTATATCGAGGTAATCTATTTTTAGAAACATCAATTGGTGAAAATGAGGATTTTTTACTCCATCATTGCAATAGTATTTCATCTATCTAAATATCATGACTACCAAGTTTTTATTTTCTCTTACATCAACCAATGAATATGGGGAACATTAAGATATGAATCAAGTACCATAGTTCATCTTTGCAAAGGAACGAATAAGCTATAGTCTTTTCATTGAATCCCTCCTTTATCCTTCCACAGTTAAACTAATGTATCTGCTACAATCTTTCATTGAATCCCTCCCTTATCCCTTGACAGTTAAACTAAGTCTTCTACATTGGTATATGAAAGGAAGGTTAGTGAGATCGAATTTTAACTAGTATTGTATCTATTTTATGTTGTAACCCCTCTTCTACCATCTCTTTCTCTTCACCCAATTGCGAAAACAAATTCTCTAACTAAGAAAATCAAAAGGGTGGAAACATAAGAGTGTTGGCATGTTTACAGGAACAACAATGATGCACTTGTCATTGATGGAAAGAACACCCAGGAAGGATAATCTCAGGAGGAGGAGCGCACAGAGGGAGAACAAATCTCGAGTGTTAGATCCGAGCAGGGGGTCCAACTGTCGTTAGATCCAGGAGAACCTGCACATTCTTTAAAGTGCAAGGAGAAGCGGGCTTATAAAATCCCGAATGCAGGTGGTCCATCCATTATCAAAGAGGACATGTGGAAAAAGATCAGAGGATGTCAAAGAATCTGTTTCAGAGTTTCACAGATTGGGAAATCTAAAGGAAGGAGGTGCTCTAACCTCTTGAACTCGCGATATGCGATATCCTGAAATGATCTGGGTCGTTGGATCGAGGATTGATCTGGACCGTTGATCAGGAACGATGATGGCTCATGAAGTTGCGAAATCACGATAAAATATTGAACGTTGATCCAAGAGGGACACATGGCAAGCGATAGTTTTTTCGCTGACTAAAAGGTCAAAGGAAGGAGGCTCCTAACCTCTCTAACTTGCGATATGCGAAATTGTGAAATAATCTTAGTCGTTGGATCAAGGAAGAATCTGGGCCACTAGATCCAGGAGGTAGATCATGACAAACCATGTCAGCAAGGATAGGTGGCAGCCTACATCAGCAATGACACGTGGAACGATCAAGCAACGACAAGTGTCAAGTTGATTCTACATTTCAGGAACGTGAAAATCATGAATATGAATGACACATGGAAACTAATAGGCTTGTGACACGTCATTGAGTGACACAAGAATGACGTCACTCCAGGAGTTTAGTTTCTAGAGTTTTAGTATCAACACTCCCCCAAAGTCCCGAAAGCTAAAGTTCTGGGGCGGTGGATAGTCATCCGATCATCACAGAATGTGGACTGTTGATATGAAGAGTGAAGTGCTCAAATAATTAGCCAGTGGTCATAGGTTGTGGTCACATTGTCGAGAGTTGGAGGAAGGTGCTAAAAACTAAGCTTCATTTCAGAGATCACGATATGGAGAGTCATGAAGTCTCACCACAATATTGTCAAAATCGTAAAACATGAAAGAGTGATTCAATCTGAGTCATTGATCAAGAGAAAGCATGAACCATTGATCTGGCTCCATTTTCAGAGTTTCGGAGATCGTAACTTGGAGTGTCGAGACCCTTCATCACAGGAATGACAAAATGCGAAATGCCTTTTTGGCATAGGTTGTGGTCACTGCCTGTGGTTATGTGAGGGGAAGGAGCTAGTGTATCTAGGCTCCATTTCGGGTACCGAAAGTGGAGGAGTCAAGGAGACTCGCATAAAAATTCCCGAATTGCGAATTGAGAAAGCCCTTTATGGATAAGTGCTTGGTCATCGTCGTGGGGACGTGAAGGAAGGAGCTAGCATAACTAGGCTCCATTTTAGGGTTTGCAATATGAGGAGTCAAGGAGACTCATGAGAGAAAACCCAAAATGCAAAATCGCGAAATGCCTTTTTTATTAGGCCTGTGGTCACAACCAAGGTCACATTGGCGAAGGTTTAAGGGAGGAGCTAGCATGCAGCTAAGCTCCATTTCAGAGATCACGAATTGGAGAGTCGAGATGCCTCATCCTCAGATCCCCGAAACGCGAGTCGTGAAAGTGCCTTATAAATAAGCATTTGGTCACCACCTGAGGCCACATGTGAAAGGAAAGGTGAAAGGTGCCAAAGGCATAAGGTTGAAGAGGTTCTCCATGTAACTTCTAGAAATCACTGATGGTTTCTACCAGAGGACTCAAAGAGACTTAAGGGTGATCGTGAGAGAAGCCGAAGTGTCTCGAGGCAACTGCTAGTATAGTGTAGACTCATCATAGAGTCAACTGACAGATGGAAATGGGTTGAAGATTGTTACTGCCAGGAAGAGAAAAGAAGATCAGAATAAATGGGCATACATGTAGAACAAACATGAATGAACTACCAGAGAGAATGAAGCCTGGCGAGGATAAACTGGCAGAGGAATCAGCGAGAGATCGACATGCACATCCTAAAGTGAAGCTCAGTGGAGCTGTGAAAATATAGTGGATGCAGCATGCACAAGGTGAACAAAGACTATAAAAATGCAGAACAAAGAAGATATGGTTGGTGTTGTTGAGATTCATTCATGCGTGTAGAAGAAGGCATGTTGAAGTAGATGAAATACACAGAAGATGAATGGTGCATAGAAGGGACATGGCGCACAAAGCATAAAAGGTAGAAGAACAGAAAGCACAAGGAATGTGTGCAGGAACACATTGATGCAGGAAGAGCAGAGCAGTGTAGTAGAACAATGATGAGACTGGTAAGCCATTGATAAATATTGTATCACTGTGATAAATTTACTGATAGAAAAATTTATATCTCAAGGTGGTAGGGAGGTGCTAGGGAGGACTATTGTCCTCTGAGTTTCAAGTCGGTGCTTGAACACAGGGAGTTTTAGCTTCCATCTGGTTACAGCCAAATAAACCAGGGTGGCAGGGTGGTGCAAGGGAAAACTGTTGTTCTCTGTTATACAGGTTGGTGCCTKTGTGACTAGAAGTTGGGGCTTCCATCCAGTTGGTGCTAGAACACATAGGGAGTTGTTGCTTCCTTCTAGTGGGTGCTAGAGAAACTAGGGAGTTGGTGCTTCCTTCTAGTGGGTGCTAGATAAACCAGAGAGTTGGTGCTCTCAGCAAGTAGAAGCTTGCAAAACAGAGGTGGTAGCCTCATTATGAGTCAGTTCTCATAAGAATGATAATGTACAGAAAGTGATTATCATATAAAGAAAAAGAGGTTTTCACCCTTTATGGGTTTCCTCAGGAATATCTGTCTCTACATTATACATGTGTGTAATTGATATTGAATACTCTATTGCTTATTTATTGTGATCATCATTGAGTGTTTTGTAATGAGTTTTAAAATGGATATAATTGTTTAAGCACAGTAACAACTGATTCACCCCCCTCCCCCCCCTCTGAGTTTTCCAACAATTGGTATCAGAGTTGGCCCCTTTTATCTAAGGGTAGATCCTAGAGCTTAAACATGTCAAGATATGAAGGAACTTCAACCAATAATGCTCCTCTGTTCAATGGAACAAACTTTGCCTTCTGGAAAGTTAGAATGGGAACCTACATAATGGCTTTAGGTGCAAATGTCTGGGATGTGGTAGAGACTGGTTATGTAAAGCCAGTTGTACTAGCTAATAAGGATGACAAGATAGAATTCAGCTTGACCGCTAAGGCTATGAATGTTATCCTGAGCGGGCTTGCAAAGGTGGAATTTGTAAAAGTTATGCACTTAGAAACTGCCAAAGAAATGTGGGACAAACTCATTAGCAGTTATGAAGGTAATGAGAAGATAAAGGGCACCAAACTTCAAACCTATAGAGTACAGTTTTAGCAACTGAAGATGAAAGAGGATGGAACTGTTGGAAACTACTTTCTAAGAGTTGAAGAACTGGTAAATGCAATGAAAACACTTGGTGAAAAAATTGAGGAACCCTCCTTAGTTCATAAAATTTTTAGATCTCTACCAGATAGGTTCAATCCGAAGGTCTCTGCTATAGAAGAACTTAATGACCTAAAATCCTTTGTGTTTGATCAAATTCTAGGAATGTTGACTGCATATGAAATGAGAATAGTTAAAGATAAACCCACCTCCATAGAAGCATCATTTAAAGTAGACAAGAATGAGGATTTTGAGCCTGATGAAATTGACTCAAAATTTGTGAGAAGACTGAAGAAGGGATCAGGAAAATATAAAGGTAAACTTCCTTTCAAATGTTTCAACTATGATAAGATAGGTCATTTTGCAAATAAATGTCCTCAGAAAAGAAAGGATCAGACATATGATGATGAGGAGAAGCACAAACACAAAAATTTCTTTAAAGAGAATAATTTTAAGAAGAAAAGTCTTTGTGTAAACAATGATAATGATCCTTTAGATAATGAAGACAATGACTCTTCTATTGAAGATAAACTAAATGACTTCATGCTTATGGCCAAAGAGTATTATGATAATAAAATCACAGGAAGTGATGCTAATGAAGAAGAAGTTGTGGTTGACCTGGAAGGAGAATTGATCAGTGCACTAGAAGATCTTGACAGACTCAGAATTAAGACGAGAAAGTAAAAACAATTGTTGATACAGTTCAAGAAAGGCAGTAAAGAACCTAATGAAGACTTTTCCCTGATAAAAGTGGAATTAGAAGAGGCAGAGAAAAATGAAGACATTCTAAAACAATAGTTATCAGAAAAGAAGGAAAGATGTGAAGCTCTGGAGGAAGAAGTAGTGAAAACTAGGAAAGAGCTGGAGAAGTTTCAATCCTTGTATCATCAAAATCTGTCAAGTATCAAAGCCTCAGAAGGATAGGCCACCATTATGAATCAACAAAGGAACCCAAAGCTGAAAACAGGTCTAGGTTATGAAGAGGGATCAAGCAGTGGTCAGCCAAGTAACAATGAACCCATCAAGTTTGTCAAATCTACAACATATGACAACAAAAACCTGCAGAAACAAAAGAATATAATCGGTTGCCTAGGAGGAGTAAAGAAAAAGCTACCAGAATTGAAATTGTAGATTAGAGAAATAATACACTCTCTTCTCAAAGAAATCTTCAGCATGGAAGAAATATACCTTCTCAAAGAAGACAACCATTTTCCAGGTACCAAGGTTTTTTCTATGGATATTGTTTTTTCTGTTCTAATTTTGGTCACAAAGCTGTAAACTGTTCTTTAAAAATTAGATATGAGAAATCAAGAAATTCAAGGAATAGGTATCTACCACAACAAAGAATGACACAACCAAGTAACAAACCATCACATACTACAAATCACTTGATGGTTGGGAAAATGACAAAGGTTAAGCATAACAATCATTATGATCCTTTATTCAACAAATCAGAATGTCACATCTGTCATAATTTTGGACATAAAGCTGTTGACTGTTGCTTAAAGAACTATGAACCAGATTTGAATCCCTCTACTGAAAATGTCAAGGTTTGGAAGAAGAGAGAAAGTGACAAGTGTGGATTAGTGTTTTCATCTCAAAGACAAAAGAACCCTTGGTATATAGACAGTGTATGCTCCAAACATATGACGAGAGACAAAGGTAAGTTTCTATCTCTAAGTGAAAGTAAATCAGGAAACATAACCTTTGGAAATGATGCTCCAGGTAAAATCAAGGGTAAAGGGATGGTGAGTTTAAGTAATGGAAAAGGAAACGCTCAAGATGTTCTTCTTGTAGATGGGCTGAAACATAATTTGCTAAGTGTAAGTCAAATGTGTGACAAAGGATGTGAAGTGGTGTTCACTTCCAAGGACTGCAAGATAAAGTCTGTAAACTCAAGACAAGTGGTGGCTAAAGGTATAAGGAAATAAAATAATGTATATGTGCTGAAAGAAGATAGAGAAGAGTGTCATCTAAGCAAACATGATGAGATATGGTTATGGCATAGGAGACTTGGACATCTAAACTTTGATCACTTAATCAAGCTCAAAAATCACGAGGCAATAAAAGATCTTCCAAGAATATCAAAGCCACAAGACTTTGAGTGTAAACCCTTCCAAGTAGCAAAGCTAACCAGGACATAGTTTAAATCCAAGAGTTCTACTTCAATAGAGAAACCACAACAACTATTCCATATGGATTTATTTGGACCATCAAGACAGGAAGGAACAAGGACAAAAAACTACTTCATGTTGATCATTGATTATTACTCCAAACTTTCTTGGGTTTCCTTTCTCAAGGAAAAAGCTGAAGCATTTGAGAAATTTAAAATATTTAAGGCTTTAACTAAGAATCAAATAGGCAAGAGGTTAAAGGAAGTAAGAGAAGACAGAGGAGGGGAATTTATGTCAAGTGAGTTCAAGGAATTATGTGATAAACATGGGATCAAGAGAGAATACACAATCCCAAGAACTCCACAACAAAATGGAGTAGTTGAGAGGAAAAATAGAACAGTACAACAAATGTCCAGGTTAATGATGAAAGAGAATAACATTGGTCAAACCTATTGGGTAGAAGCAATACACACAAGAGTCCATGTTCTCAAAAAACCCACCTCCTACCACACATCAAAAAGACACCATATGAACTGTGCTATGGGAGACCTGCTTCAATCAAACACTTCAAAGTATTTGGAAGTAAGTGTTACATAAAGAATAATGATGAGAACCTTGGCAAGTATGATGATAGGGCTGATCAAGGAATCTTCTTGGGGTATGATACAAACAATAAAGGATACATATGTTATAATAAGAGGTTGCATAGATTGGTTGACTGTATTGACATAAAAGTTGACGAAGGAATCCCAGTAAGAGAGGTAAACAATACTAAATCAACAACAAAGGATATAGATGAAGTTGAAGTTGAACAGGTCCAAGAATCAGAACAACAATACTCTAAGCTAGATGAAGATGCAAATATTCAGACAGACTCAAAAAAGGAGACAACATCAAATTCCTCCTCCAGAATCACTCAAAAGAATCATCCTGCAAGTCAGATAATTGGTGAAAAATACAAAGGTGTACAAACCAGGAGAAGGATAATAAAAAATACTAAGCAATCCCATATAGCCTTCATGTCAATTATGGAACATAAGAAATTTAATGAAGCCAGTAAAGATGACGATTGGGTTAAAGCCATGAATGATCAAATTGACTAGATTGAGAAAAACAATAATTGGGAGATGGTTCCTAGACCTGATGGTAAAAATGTCATAGGATACAAATGGATCTTTAAGAATAAATTGAATGAGCAGGGACAAGTTGTCAAGAAAAAATCAAGATTGGTCTATAAGGGCTATGCTCAAATAGAAGGACTAGATTTTGATGAAACATTTGCGCCTGTAGCAAGATTAGAAGCTATCACAATATTTCTTGCCTATGCTTGTCATAAAAGGTTTAAAGTCTATCAAATGGATGTCAAGTTAGCTTTTCTAAATGGAGATTTAAAAGAAGAAGTCTATATGGAACAACCAGAGGGTTTCAAACTGTCAAATAACCCTGACTTTGTATGCAAGTTGAAGAAAGATTCATATGGCTTGAAACAAGCCCCTCATGCCTAGTATCACAGACTGGATACGTATCTCCAAGACAGAGGGTTCAAGAGAGGAACAATTGATAACAATCTATATATCAAAATAGAGGGTAATGATTTTCTCATCGTGTTGGTCTATGTAGATGACATCATCTTCGATTGTCATAATGATTCATTGGTTGAATGCTTTTCTTCTGCCATGGAGTCTGAGTTTGAAATGTCTATGATAGGGGAAATGTCATTTTTCCTTGGTCTACAAATTACTTAGAGGTTTGAAGGCATGTTTCTTTCTCAAGAAAAATATCTAAGAGAAATGTTGAAAAGGTTTCAAATGGAATATTCTAAACTTGTGGGCACACCTATGGTTACTGGATGCAAATTAAGCAAGGATGATGAGTCACCTAATGTTGATCAAAGTTCATATAGATCAATGATAGGCAACCTATTATACATCATAGCATCTTGTCCAGACATAATGCATGATGTTGGAATGGTAGGAAGGTATCAGTCTGCACCTAAATAGAGTCATTTGCTAGCTATCAAAAGAATATTCAGATATTTGAAAGAAATAATGAACTATGGCCTATGGTATCCTAAGAAATAGAATTTTCAATTATCAGTCTACTCAAATGTTGATTGGGCTAACTGCATGGATGAAAGGAAAAGCACGAGTGGAGGTGCATTCTACCTAGGATATTCTCTAGTAGCGTGGTTGAGTAAAAAGCAAGGTTCCACTTCTTTATCAACTATAGAGGCAGAGTACATTGTTGATGCTACTTGTTGCACTTAGGTATTATGGATGATTCAGAAACTTGCAGACTTGGAGGTAAAATATACCACACCAATCCCAATTCATTGTGATAACACTAGTTCCATAAATGTGTCAAAGAATCTTGTATTCCACTCCAAGACCAAGCATATTCCCATAAAATACCATTTTTTTAGAGAGAAGGTCACCAATCAGATTGTTCAGGTTCTTTACATTCACACCATAGAACAAATTGCAAACATCTTTACTAAACCCCTAACCAAGACACCATTTGAATATCTCTGTCAGAAGTTGGGTGTCATCCCGTCTCACACCTAAGAGAGTCCATCCTGTTAGGGGGAGTTTCTGTTGTTTGAATATTTGATACCTTCGGAAAGTTACTGCAACAACTCAAGGGGAGTGTGTATTTATTTGACATTGATATCAAAGGGGGAGAAGAACAACATGAATGGATGCTAAGGTTGGAGATCAAGGTCTAAGAAGAATAGTGCAGCCATTCAGGGTT
>JASDQU010416070.1:0-10315 GCA_032191745.1 Picea mariana
AATATTTCTTCAACACCCAGATGAATGTTCGTTGGACTCGAGTACTTGAGAATATAATTACAAATGCAATCGATGTTGTTATTTTGATGGTTTTTTTGCATCTCCCAGTAAGAATTTTGCATATTTGTTTCGGTGTGAAAATAAATAAATAAATGGTAGCTGGTTGTGGCTTTGATGGAGGAGCCTGCATGTTTTTTGGGTGCCCAACTTGGACAATTGTTTTCCGACTATATAGCCATGACAGGATTTATGCATTTTTTTTTGGGTGCCCGAATAAAATAAAAATTTGTCTCCAACTATAAATTTATGGTATGGTATCTACATTTTCTCGATGCCCTAATTGAAAAAAAAGGACTCAGCATAGATTGAAACATCAGCTTGAGATTTTCAGATCTCGCTATAGAGATTGTGTGCGCATAATATTGTTCAGTACATAAATGGGAAGCATGAGATCAAACCCCATAAAAAGTATCCAAACGTAAATAACTTGGGTCCATCCTTTGAACCGTCGAAATAGCTTGCTCATCTAGGCAGAATCATTAGGAATTTCCAATAATATTGGAAATTTGACATTGTTAAAACTAGTAGTGATAGACCATGGAACTCTTAGAAGAAAATGTCCATAGTGATATTGCTTAATGGTAAAATAGTAATCGACAAATTTCTTGTTCCCCATTTTGAGATCTGGTTATAGTTAGTGTGCAATGGCGAAGCTCCGCTGGTTTTGTGTTGTCTTGTGTTTGGCAGACTTTTGTTCATATCCCATGGCCCCAATTATTTTCTCGTGGGAACATATACTAGATGTAAGAGAAAACCAATTCAACGATGTGTTTTTTTTATATATCAAATTGTTTGATGCAAAGTTCGATGTGTGTTGCTCTATGGAACCTTGTGGGATCTTGCTTGAGGCATGTTTGGTGTTTACTTGGTTCTTGGTTGTATGCTTCGTTCTGGAAAATTAATAATACATTCAGGATCTTCACAGTTTTTATATGATCTTAAAGACTATAGAAGACATGCTTTTCCCGTTAATATAATCCCTGTGACGCAAATGTAGTATGTAGCTCGTTTTAGCACTTTTACTTGATTGATGAACTTGGAAAAATTAATCTCCTAGAATAATTTGAAATAAAAGTATATATATTGTGTGAAGTCCAATGGAGCTATCATATCAAAAAGAGGCCATTAAAATTCAAATTCGTCGTTGTTATAGTTGCGGTGAATCTAACAGTACAATAAATTTACTTAGACATCCCAAAATTGATTTTCTTGTAGCTTTTCAAGGCTTCTCTTATACAAGCAGATCCTGGAAACTATAAGCATGGATCGTTGTATCTATTCATTGATTGAAGAACCTGTTCACATGTTTAATGCACTTCATAGTTGTTGTTAAAACCATCAATGGGGCTTTCTTAAACCAATTCCCACTTCTAAAAATTTCCATACCCTTTCTTTTTGCCCTGTGCTTTCTGTTTCTAGTTACTTACTCGTTTTTAGGAAAATGTCTAGGTGCGAAAGTTGGCGGATTCACATCTTCAGATTTCCACTTACTTTTATATCACCAGCCCGACTGACTGCTTCCTAGTTTCATATTGAACAAAATTTTTGGATTGTGGATTCCCAGATAGGCGGGTTCAACATTGTGTTTTCGTTGTTTCGCCACCTGCAAACAACACTCAGACTTCCGCGATCTACAAATTAGCAAAAAAATTCCCCTTTATCTTGTTTTTAGCACTTTTTCTTGATCGATGAACCTAGCAAAATTAATCTCCTGGAATAATTTGAAATAAAAGAATATATACTATGTGAAGTCCAATGGAACTATCATATCAATGAGAGGAAATTAAAATTAAAATTCGTTGTTGTTAATAGTCACGGTGAAGATGACAATACAATAACTTTACTTACACATCCCAAAATTGATTTCCTTGTAGCTTTTCGATGCTTCTCTTATACAAACAAATATCGGAAACTATAAGTATGGATCACTGTATCTATTCCTTGATAGAAGAACATGTTCACATGTTTAATGCAATTGATAGTTACTGTTAAGACCATCAATGGGGATTTCTTACACCAATTCCCTCTTCCAAAAATTGCCATCCCCTTTATTTTTTTCCATCTTCTTTCCATTTCTAGTTACTTACTTGTTTTTTCAGAAAATGTCTAGGTGCAGGAGTTGGCAGATTCACGTCTTCAGATTTCCACTTACTTTTATATCACCAGCCCAACCGACCGCTTCCCCGTTTCATATTGAACAAAATTTTTGGATCGCGGGTTCCCGAATAGGCGGGTTACCAGATCGGCAGGTTCAAAATTTCATTTCCATTGTTCTTCCACCTAAAAACAACACCCGGACTTCCGTGATCTACAAATTAGCAAACAAATTCCCCTTTATCTCATTTTTAGCACTTTTCCTTGATCGATGAACTTAGCAAAATTAATTCCCTGGAATAATTTGAAATAACATAATATATACTATGCGGAGTCTAATGGAACTATCATATGAACGAGAGGACATTAAAATTCAAATTCGTCATTGTTATACTTGAGGTGAAGCTAACAGTAAAAAAAATATTACTTAAACATCCCAAAATTGATTTTCTTGTAACTTTTTTACGCTTCTCTTATACAAACAGATCCTGGAAACTATAAACATCGCTCATTGTATCTATTCCTTGATTGAAGAACCTGTTAACATGTTTAATGCACTTCATAGTTACTGTTAATACCATCAATGGGGATTTCTTACACCAATTCTCGCTTCTGAAAATTGACATCCCCTTTCTTTTTTCCCTTTGCTTTCCCTTTCTGGTTACTTACTCATTTTTCAGAAAATGTCTAGGTGCAGGAGTTGGTGGATTCACGTCTTCAGATTTCCATTGTTACTTTTATATCACCAGCCCGACCGACCACTTCCCCTTTTCATATTGAACAAAAGTTTTGAATCGCAGGTTCCTGGATATGTGGGTTCAACATTGTGTTTCCATTGTTCTGTCGCCTACAAACAACACCTAGACTTCCATGATCTACAAATTAGCAAAAAAATTCCCCTTCATCTCATTTGCTTTCACTTTCTGTTTACTTGGTCCTTTTTATGACTGTGTCCTTTTTTAGAATGTCTCATACTTTTATATACAGCACCCGAAGTTCTGCAATATACAAATTGCTTGCTCAACATTGTGCTTCCACTGTTCCCCTATGTACAAACAACACCCAAAATTATGCGATATACAAATTGATGGCCAAAATCTGTCATTGTGACATAAAATTTGACCATCGACCCCTCACATATCCTGGGTATATCTTGTGACCCCTTTTTTTTGTAACCCGCCTAACTGTTTTCCATACTTGGTCATTTCTTGGAATATGTTTTGCGGGTTGGCGGGTAAATGAAATGTACAATGCTTAGTCTCTCTTCTCCATCCCCGCTACCTTCATACTTCTTTCTAGATATGAAATTAATAATATTTAATGCCAGTAGTTCATCGTGCAAGAACCGTTAAGATTGTCATTAATGTCCGGAAGGTCGGAGAATATTTGTCATTAATACGAATTAAAACAAGATTTGTGGAGAAGAGTGTTATCCTTTCCAAGTATTCATTTCAAACATGATGCAATCTCTTTCATGCGTCGGTCGGTTGGCGCCTTTAAGAAATCTCTAATTCTTAATCGCTCTTCATCATCACCGCCACCTTCGCACTTTTTTCTAAATATACAATTAGTAAGCTTTAATGGTAACAACTCATTACGCACGAACCTTGGATATTGTCATTGATCAGTGAAACGTTCAAGGAGATCTTCCATTGATACGCATTAAACCAATATTTGTGTAGGGTTATATTATCCCTCCCCAATTTTCATTTCAAACATCGTCTGGAGAAAATGAAAATTATCGTTAACTTATGGCAGCAGTTTTGTCCAGATACAGTAAACACCTTTGGGCATTATGGCCAGAGGTTCAATTATTCTAGGGCATATTCTTACTACTCATCTCCCTCCGCCCAGGAGAAAAAAAGGATATGGTTTGTTGGTGCACCGAGAGATATATTTCAAGCCAAAGAATTCCAAGGCAACCCTGCCTGCTCATACAACCTACCAAGTTGCATTGATGGCTGGCATAGAGGTTGATGCGATGGATTCTGAGCCAGAAGAAGATGATCTGATGGACGATTATATGGTAATGGATGATAGCAATGCAAAGATTGTTCCCACTTCTGTGCCCAAATTGAAATCAACCATAACGGGAGGTACTTCCCGACTCGATGATGGCATTCCTGACAACACAAAAAGAAGGAGTTTCAAAAAAGAAACCAATGTTGAACGCAATAGCCTCTTTACAGCTCAAAAGTAGGAATTCCAGAGGTCAAAATTAGTCTGTTCTGGGTGGAACTCTTTCACTGTAAGGAAATGATCTGTTGATTCTCCCAGAGATATATTTCAAGCCAAAAAACTATTCACTTATGTGACCATTGTCCTGTTCTCTGGATATAAAATAAACATCTTAGGGAATGAGGACCAGAACTCCCACTGGTGCAAGGCATATTCCTACTAGTCATCTCCTTCCACCCAGAGTGGACTAATTTGGGCCTCTAGAATTGCACATGCAACCTGTGTCCTTGAAGTTTTCAACTGTGGGGAGACGGTTTCTTGGTGTGTCCTAAATTTAAGTTAAGGGCTATCATGCTTGCCCTGCAATGTTTTTCGTCTTCTTCCTCACGGGAAGCTTCTGAGAACTATCAATTTTACCACAGGATAATCCATCGAGGAGAAGTTTGCAAGGATTTCCTAAAAAAAGGCATGGTAATTAGTTTTGTATGCATGTTGAAGAGCATCTTGATGGCTGCTACATGTTGTAGATCACCTGCCTGTGTTTATGGAAGATATGTTCAATGTTTTGGCCCAAAGAACTTGGTCCAATTTCTAAGGATAGATATATAGTGCTCAGTATTCTTTTTTTTTAATGGATTTACTATTAAAAATTTTGCCTTGGATTCTTAGTTGCTGCTTCTTTTCTGGATTTAACACCTTTTCTCATTAGCATGGTTTGGTAGTCTCGTACTTCTTCGATATTGTATTTTCTTAGGTAATTTGTTCTAAAATGAAGCATCTAACAATTATATGACAATTCACTGTGTTGATCCATTAGGATTTTATGGAAACAAAAAATGAATTTCAGACAATTTCAAACCAACGTTCAATTCTATTCGTAATGCAGATAGAACATAGCAATACCAAATCACAATGTTGCAGCAAGATCGTCATTCTTGTTTCTAGACATGCAATTATTAAGCTTTAATGCTAACAAATCATAATGCAAGATGTTTAATACTTAAGTTGATATGTTACAGTCATGGAAGAATGTATCAAGAACACACTTACTCCCACAAGTTGCAATAAAATCTAATCTTCAACAAAACATTTGCTGACAATTACTAGAAAATGATGGTTTTGCAACAATAGGGATTGTTTGAAACCAATTCTCACTTACAAAAATTGCCCTCTGCCTTTTTATTTTCCCACTCTTTTATCCCCTGTAGTTTCTCTTTCTGTTTACTTAGTCGTTTTTTCCGAAAATGTCTTGCTGCGTGGGTTGGCGGATTCACGTGTTTTGACTAAGTGCTTCCCCTTTGTCTAAATTTCATTTTCCATTGTTATGTGACCTACAAATAACACTTTGGCTTCTGCGATATGCAGATTTAATTATGTACCTGTTGTAGGAAAATCTCCCTGCAGACAGGTAGATCGCCTCAAAGAGCTAGACCCTAACTCTAAGACAGAAAATGCTTAACGTGGACACTGACTTCCTTTCAAATCTAGACAAACTAATACATGAGAAAGAAGGAGAATAGTAGTACCTATTTATCGACGTTTGTCCCTGCACGCTCCGAGTCGAGCTCCAATCTTTCGCTCCTCGATGAGTCCTGTAGACAAACAAAGTACGACCACTTCCTACTCTATTGATATTAGCTTGAAAACAGATCTATCTATCAACGATAAGTTCATGTAAGATCAGACACAAACTAGAAAGAAACAGACCAAGCGTGTCATATTAATGAGAATAATGACAACAGTACTTACAATCGTAGATGCGAATGCGACAGCTTCGTCAAGTCCCCTTCGTCTAACCCTTGCTCGAAAGATCCACGACCTGGATGATAGCAGCTTCACTGATCACTCTCCTTTGGCTGACTGTGTGTTTCCTATGAGATCATAGGTTTCATGCTAGCAATTCTTCCCCTCTCACCATCATAGAGCCTACTTATATAGGTTAAGAGAGGCTTAACCTCTTGAGGTATCTTTAGGTTAGGTTGAGGAATTCCCTCCTCAGATCAAGGATCTTCTAATTGATCCAAGAATTCGAATGCAACTTCCTTCCAAAATTGAAAGACCCTTCCTTTATTCTCCTCAACGGGCCAACCACTGCCCAGATTAGACAGCGCTCCCTCAAAAGGGGCATCAGGGCGCTATAGCACTCCCTAGGAAGCTTGAGGGGAATGCTAGCGCTCCTTCAAAGAGGCAGTAGGGCGTTATAACTCTCCCTAAGACCTTATAGGGGAGCGCCAGCGCTCCTAAGTCTGATGAAGAGGAGCGCTCACCTTCCAAACCCTTGTTTAAGAGCTCCTTTCAGGTGATAAGAGTTCCTTGACTTCAGTTAATCATTCTCCTTCCTCCAAATCAAGTGTTTGAGTCATTCTAGATGTCTCTTTGGTGTCGTCATCATGGCAATATGCTTTGTTTGATGTTTTTGACACTTGTGAACGACATGCGACAGTTGAGAGGATCATGCAACACTTACGACACTTATCAAAGTGAGCAATATTGAGGTGTAACAGATTTCCCCCCAAAGTATGAAGTTAGAAGATGCGAACTGATAACTGAAATGCTTTGTAGACTCTCAAGCAAGGGTATAGACTCAGAGAACCTGACAGAAGCTGCACACAAACATCTAACAAATATCGTGACATATTTCAAAACCCAAGGCAGGCATACCTATGCTTGGGTGATCAAGACTTGCAAGATATGGCCACCATAAAATACACTGCGGATCCATAATTGTATTGATAAAAAGGTATATCCACCGGGGATACAATGTGTATCTATACTCTGATGATCCGAACTGATCGTAGCCATGAAGAATACACAGTGGATCTACGAGATGACAAGACATAGCCATGACCAATACAAAGCGTATCTATGTAACAATGTATGTATCATTGGTCCAAGAGAAACTCCTTCGCAACCTGGGCAAAGTATATATCAGAGTGATTACTCAACCCAGGGTCTTCTTACCGATCCCAATGTGGTACGATTCTAACCATGTGAATAGATGTCCTGATGTCGAACATGGCAGAAACCACTTGATTATCGGTCAATGGTGTGAACCGTTAACAAGTGCAAGGGAGATCACCATTAATGTCAATGATTCCCAAGGTACCCTAGTACATTCCAACGAATGTGAATGGATGAGCTGGAGTTGAACATCCGTGGAATCATCCGATCAGAGGTCAATGATGTAAACCTATTGTCGAATGTGAGGAGGCCTGCCATTGAGGTATGCAAGTCCCAAAGTACTAACTGGTTTCTAAGCCTAATTTCTGGATAATGTGTTGAGGTCGATAGGAATAAGCTCATTGAAGGAGGGCCTTGATGTATCCCCCATCAACGACATGAAACAGACATAGAGATGTAATTGGCGGATCAAAAGGACATGGACTGACACAGGTTTTGAGGCAAGATATTTGGGATGGTTGAATCTCGAGGCAGATACTTCCCTTGAACACTAAGGCACAACAGCAGAACATGACATGGACCAAAACTTGATGATGCAATGGATGCAGTGACTTGCGTCGGGTGACCCAAAGGAGTGAAAGAAACTCAAAGGATTAGCTCAGTGCAGAGGTTCAACGGGTTATAATGCGTGCAAAAGACAAAGTGTCGTGTTCAAGGGAGACTCTAAGAATTGCTTGGTAATGTTCTCAAGAGACTACTTGGCTTGCTTCTTTCAATTTTTCCCCCATCCAGATAGACGAGTACCTCTTTTTGATTTAATGAGCTCAAGGAGGATAACACATGCTCGATATAACTCACCTTCAGTACGTCCCTCTTTCTTTGTTTAATGAACTAGAAGAAGTAAGGGTTCGATCCTGTATGGGCCTGTCGATGTGTGCTTTAGCGAGTCCAAAGACAGAAAAATCGAAGGTTTTTCAGGATTATAGAGTTTGGAAAAACACTTAAAAGAGAACTCTCTCATTTCTTTTTTCATACAGTAATCTAACGAGACTAAAAAAGAGATAAACTATCACTCGAAAGATGCCCTTTCTAACATTTTAACGAGTGTGAAAGGAAGCAAGGTCACTCAACAATCTTTTCATATTTAGAGAGTCTGAAAAGGGTTTAAAGATGACTCCAGGGGGGTTCCTTTTTCGTGTGTCCATGCAGGTCCGAAAAAGAGATAAAAGTTTACCCGGCGCGTTCTCATGTTTTCGAGCTTGAGAATGAACCAAGACTATGCTCATGGATGCAACAAGGTAAATAACCCATCAGAACCACCAGGAAACCTGCGATGTCAAAACTACAAACCAGGGGTTTAGTGAAGCCATTATATTGTTAAATAAAGCCACAAATGACTATAACTTATAAAAAATGGATTTTTGTTGTAGGAAAATCTCCCTGTGGACAGGTAGATCGCCTCAAAGAGCTAGACCCTAACTCTAAGACAGAAAATGCTTAACGTGGACACTGACTTCCTTTCAAATCTAGACAAACTAATACATGAGAAGGAAGAAGAATAGCAGTACCTCTTTATTGACATTTGTCCTTGCACGCTCCGAGTCGAGCTCCAATCTTTCGCTCCTCGATGAGTCTTGTAGACAAACAAAGTACAAAAACTTCCTACTCTATTGATATTAGCTTGAAAATAGATCTATCTATCAATGATAAGTTCACGTAAGATCAGACACAAACTAGAAAGAAACAGGCCAAGCGTGTCATATTAATGAGAATAACAACAGCAGTACTTACAATCGTAGATGCGAATGCGACACCTTCGTCAAGTCCCCTTCGTCTAACCCTTGCTTGAAATATCCACGACCTGGATGATAGCAACTTCACTGATCACTCTCCTTTGGCTGACTATGTGTTTCCTATGAGATCATAGGTTTCATGCTAGCAATTCTTCTCCTCTCACCATCATAGAGCCTGCTTATATAGGTTAAGAGAGGCTTAACCTCTTGAGGTATTAGGGTAGGTTGAGAAATTCCCTCCTCAGATCAAGGATCTTCTGATTGAACCAAGAATTTGAATGCAAATACCTTCCAAACTTGAAATATCCTTCCCGTATTCTCCTCAATGGGCCAACCACTGCCCAGATTAGACAGCGCTCCCTCAAAAGGGGCATTAGGGCACTATAGCGCTCCCTAGGAAGCTTGAGGGGAGCGCCAGCGCTCCAAGAGTGGATAGCGCTCCTTCAAAGAGGCAGTAGGGCATTATAATTCTCCCTAAGACCTTATAGGGGAGCGCCAGCGCTCCTAAGGCTGATGAAGAGGAGCGCTCACCTTCCAAACCCTTGTTTAAGAGCTCCTTTCAGGTGATAAGAGTTCCTTGACTTCAGTTAATCATTATCCTTCCTCCAAATCAAGTGTTTGAGTCATTCTAGATGTCTCTTTGGTGTCTTCATCATGGCAGTATGCTTTGTTTGATGTTTGCAACACTTGTGAACAACATGCGACAGTTGAGAGGATCATGCAACACTTACGACACTTATCAAAGTGAGCAATATTGAGGTGTAACAGATTGCCCCCCAAAGTATGAAGTTAGAAGATGCGAACTGATAACTAAAATGCTTTGTAGACTCTCAAGCAAGGGTATAGACTCGGAGAACCTGACAGAAGCTGCACACAAACATCCAACAAATATCATGACATATTTCAAAACCCAAGGCAGGCATACCTNTGATCAAGACTTGCAAGAAATGGCCACCATAAAATACACTGCGGATCCATAATTGTATTGATAAAAAGGTATAGACACCAGGGATACAATGTGGATCTATACTCTGATGATCCAGACTGATCGTAGCCATGAAAAATACACAGTGGATCTACGAGATGACAAGACATAGCCACGACCAATACAAAGTGGATCTATGTAACAATGTATGTATCATTGGTCCAAGAGAAACTCCTTCGCAACCTGGGCAAAGTATATATCAGAGTGATTACTCAACCCAGGGTATTCTTACCGATCCCAATGTGGTACGATTCTAACCATGTGAATAGATGTCCTAATGTCAAACATGGCAGAAACCACTTGA
>JASDQU010416071.1:0-10315 GCA_032191745.1 Picea mariana
GGGATATGTATTTATCCTAAGTTCCTAAGGAATGGGAACAAGTCACCAAATGGAGCTAAATTATCTCTTAAGGTGACAAGTGTCTAGTTATAATCATGAAAATATATTATTGGGCCTTAGTGTATTTAGAGGTAATTCACTCATTCCTTCATCATGTAGACCAAATTTCCTATGCTAAGCATCTGTATCTTGTTGTAATTTGCTGCCATCACATAACCCTATAATTGGGAAGGCCTATGTGTTATTGAAGATGTAGGTTGTCAGTCTTGTGTCTGTCGAAGAAGCGGGGTTTCAGGTCAGTGTTGGTCGAAGAAGCAAGTTGTGAGGCATGTGTCTGCCAAAGAAGCAGGTTTTCAGGCCCATGTTTTTTGAATAAGTAGGTTGTCATGCCCGTGAACATTCTCTCCATGTGAGAGAACTATTGATAATTGATTCCCAAGGTGCCAAGAAACAACTATAGGGATCTGATACTTCCTGTCTAGCCTATTGTTGAAGCCCTAGAATGGAAACGGGGCAACGAAAGTACTATTTAGCAGATAAGGGGCACATTTTCTAGGGTGGTACATGCATGTGGGGAATGAGAGACTGTATGTTGGCTATCATATTTGGGACCTACGTTTGAGTTTTTCTGTTGTCTGAGAGACCTTGGTGGGGTCAGGTTTCCTTTACCCAGGTGGAGTTTTATCCCTAGCTCGAGGGTGACTTGTTGTTGATTTCATGGGAAAAATAGTTTATGGCTAGGAGGAACATCTAAGGTCTACACGCAGTTGGTGGATTAAAACAAAAGATAAGTGTCTTCTTATGTGTATTATTCTCTAAGTAATATCCATGTACATGTTAAATATATTATGTGTTACAATTGTATATATATTTGTGTGTGGATTATATATGCTATAGAACTGCATGTTTGTTGCATATGCAAGGCATGGGCCATGACAATTTATATGTTTTTATATATTGTTTATCATGTGAATTTTTGTGTTATTTATGTTTATGGAATTAATACATAATTATGTTGGGTTGTGCATGTATTGTTAGTTTTGAATAATTGTTGCATATGTAGAGCATGGTAGTTATTAAGTGTTTCATGTTAGATAATTATGTGGCAACAGTAATGTAATTATGAGGCAAGGCATGAATCATCACATGCATAAATGGGACAGATCCTACACACAACATAGGAATGGTTGAGTGCATAGTTATATTATGAGTACATTTCGTTGTTATAGTTGTTATCTGTTAAGTAAATTCAACAATAATCGTATGGTTTCTAGCGTGAAGCTGGAAATGTCATGTGTGTTGAGGGGAAATCAACACAGCTAACACTATGATGGTTGAGCATGCAAAATTTCTAAGACATAGTTGTTGTGCATGATACGAGACCCGCTTGCACGCACTAGGAAAATTTAGTTTCACGTAGAACAAGGCCAATTGTGCACATTGTTGGTTTCAGTGAGTTTCTTTTGTAGAAGAAAGAATTGATATCATATCTTTATTTAGCAAGTTGCGGTATTCGAGACTTTACAATGTGATAATAGGATTGAACTAGGAGGTTGGATACATTACAAAGTGGTATCAGATTTCAAATTTTGATGTGACATGACCCGAAGTAGAACTGGGGACTGTTAGAAATAAAGAGATGTGCTCTTTTTTCCATAGAAAATATAGCAATATTGTCATCCAACCATAGGCACGTAGCCACCCCCGAGCACCTTTAACCTTGAAAGACAAAATAATTATGGAAGCAGACCTTAAAACCAATATCTAACCAAGGTAGTGTATCTCTCTCCAAGGCTAGCATACCAAATAGAAAGTCCAAACCATAACCAAGTTAGAAAGTCGAAACCATAACCAAGTCAGAAATTCCAAACCAGAACCAAAGACCAAAATCCTAGTTGCACTGGCTGCAAATGCACTCCAAATTTGCACACCACTAGTCTGTGTGAGCTATGAGAGTGTGTGTCAAATGATCTCTAGCACCCTCTTATTTATAGTCTTCCAAGTGACCTAACTAGGCCAACTTGTACTTCTGGAGGATAATAATCCAACGTTTTAGGGTTTCTCTTGCTTCTCGAAATATTATAGTCTCGTCAGAGGTCACACCTAGAATTTAATACCTCCCACATCTACCATAATATCAACACTCCCTCCTAGCTAGGGAGGTATTAAAGGCAATGGTATTGAGCACAGATAGACCATTCAACTGGTAGCATCATCACATCCACACATGCTATCTCATGATCACGTAGATCAACCCATGACCAACATCATCACTATCAGTATCATCTGATATAATCAACTACATCATCTATCAAATCCATACTCCATCTGAGTAATCAGGCATGATGTTGAATAAGTCACTCACTCCACAAAGTGATACAGGGACCATTCTTCTAATACGTGCATATGTCCTAGAAGAATGGTTGTCCTGGACCATTTTCTCTTCGGCCACTACTATGAACTCAGGGAAAATGTATGTCCTATACTAATTTCTCCATTGGTCACTATTGTGAACTCATGGAGACAGACCATTATTCTAATCTAGACATATTTCCTAGAAGAATAGGCGTCCATGGTATATCAACAATCTATCAACCTGGACCATTCTCCATAAGAAGAATGTCTGTCCACCAACAATTTGTCTTGCCTAGAACATTCTTCGCCTGAAGAATGTCTATCCATCAACACACTGACTATCCATCTATCTAGAAATCATCTCCAACACTAGTGGTAGTCTCTATGGAAATCAGAAAAATGCTATCCAATAGAACACAAATATGTCTATTCATAGTAGTATACAACTACTATCCAATGGTACACAACCACTCCTAGTAGCACATGAATACTAACCAGTGACACATAGTCACAACCAGTGGAACACATCCACCACAATAGCATACAACTATTGTCTAGAGACATACAGTATCCACAAAAATCATATCATTTGATATCAACATGCATAACAACATCATGATACAAACTGATACATCTGGGCCATTCCTCCACTCACATTTATGAGATCTGGAAGACCATCTTCCCTTGGAAAGTAAAAACATCAGCCACGGTCTATTTAGACTATTCTTCCCAAGAATAAAAGAATAAATGTACCTGATTTCTGAGCCTAGATCATTCACCTAAATGGGTCATTCCTCCAATAGTAATCACAATGCAACCTAGAGAGAATGAGTCTCCCTTAGGAAATGCATGTCCCTGATTTTTGAACCTGGACCATTCACCTAACTAGGCCATTATTTTGGCACTAATCACAGGGAAACCTGGAGATAAAGAGTCTTCCTTAGGGAATGACTGTCTGAACCATTTCCTAGTGAAAATTAATGTCCTGCACCAACCTCCTATAACACACCATTCTTCGAAACTGCTCACAACTATGAAATTCGAAAGAATGACTGCCCAGAGATGCAGACCATTCTACTTGACCAATACTCAGAGTTTTAATCCCTAAATAGTGGCTCATTACCCCTTAATTGGGGAATATTACATTAGTAATGTTATTTTATTTATGTTGGATTTATTCCATTAGTTGTAATTATACCTCCTAGTCTCCTATATATACCAAGGAGACATTTTCATTTTGAAGCATCTGGTAATTGTACATTTATGTGGGAATAAGGAGGTTCCCCCCTTGAAGAGGCTTATCATCTGAATTTATCTCTTTTTCAAGGCATTGAGTACTTATTCTGAGTTTTTTCTATGCTATATTGATATTTGGTTCATAACATATGGTATCAGAGCTCAAGGTCTTGGGGTTTCGCTGCTACATCTGAGACACCTTGGAATTTTTTATATAACTTTTTTTATACAATGTTTCATAAGGAACATCTTATAGTATATTAGATGGATCAAGGCATGTTGGGTTAAAATTTCGGCTCCTGAGGCCTTATACTTTCATAGATACAACCTGTGCAATATAGGGTTCTGGAATCATCCTGAACTGAGTCATTGCATAATTTTCGCTATAAATTTTTTTCTGTAACGTTTCAGACCCTAAACTATGGAAGATATTCACAAAACTTAGTAAGTTATCTATGGTAAAACTTTCATCTTCAGGGTGTTCTTACATTTGTAGATACACCCTGTGGAAGATAGGGTATCCGACTAGTCCTATTGACTAGTCTCAAGAAGGTGTTCTAGGTAAAACAATCATAACTTCTTCCTAGAGTATCCAAATTGAGTGATATCAGTTGCATTAGATAATGAATAGCCTGTAGTATTTCTAGTACAAGTTTTAGAATTTTATATCAATTATTTTGTGCAAGGCACACTATACAAGTGAGATCTCTTGGAAAGGCCAAAAATCAACAAGTTGTGGGGAAATTACCATAAATTCCACTTGGCACATCCAATTTTGATCAGACCTGTGGCATTGCAGAGAAGAATTATCAGCCTACAAAAAATAAATTTTCATACTTAGAAGGGCCAAAATTTTGGAGATACAATAAAAGGAAGATTGTCTAGCATAACCACCTCAAAATCAAGGTTTAAAGTGATACTTGGCCAACATGCCACCAAAAAAGGGAACTTCTACACCAAATAAGCCTCCAGAAAATCCGACTTGGACTCTTTATGAAGGTTAAGAAATGCATAGGGACATAAATGATTTACAAAAGAAGTCAATAACAAAATATGAACTACAAGAGATGGAAGTTAAGTTGGAGGGAAAGATGGATGGTTTAAAAAAGGAGATCTTGAAAGTATTGAAAAATCTCGTAATAGAAAGGACACCTGAAAGTGAAAATGTATCCCATGAAATTCATGATGAGGACACAAGGAAGGTGAATCAAGAATGGAGAAACTCCAACTTTGGGTTGAAGACCAACCACGTTCCTAATATCAATATGAGGAATTTTGATGGCAAGGACCCTATCACATGGATACTTCAGATGGAGCAATTCTTTGATCTACATAATGTGCCACATACAAAAAAGGTACAAATTTCTTCTTTATATTTAGAACCCAATCAATTTGTATGGTATCGATGGCTTTGTTCTCGCAAATCACTCGTCACTTGGACAATTTTCACGAAATAAATGATAGCACACTATGAGCATACAAGGAACAATACCTTCTTTATCCAATTGATAAATATCAAGCAAAAGGGTTCAATTACATAGCACATTGAGAACTTCCAAAGATTGAATATAAAGGTAATAGATATTCCAGATGAGCACTNTCGCCTTTGGGAACCCAAATCATTGGAGAATGAATTTAGGGTGTGTTGATGGGTCTTAAATCCATTGATTCAACAATAGGAGCCAAACCTACCACCGAGGCCCAATTAGACTCTGCAGCGTTTGAGATGGAATAGTTCTTGAGATCTTGCGATCCGACCAATTTACCGATGGGATTTGTGTTTTCTTGTGAAGGTCCTCCCTTTAGTTAGGATTGTTTTGTTTCTCTATCTTCTCCTGAGTGGGACTAGTTTGAGAGATGAAAGCAAGCATAAGCCAACTTAACAAGTGTCAGGGTCGAGTTTTAACTATTGGGAAGAGGTTGATCTTGGGATAACTCACTGCTCAAACATGTAGACAATGATTCTACACCAAAAGGCCTAATAATAATGCATTAACCAAATGAGCATCCAATTATTGCCTGAGAATCTAACTAACAGAAAGAAAACACATATGTAATCAAGATCATGGCAAGAAAAATAATTCATCTACCATAACATCCATCACATAACAACACAATAATTTATCTTCATCATTAGAGTAAAGAACATCAAAACATTACACCAGATAACTTGACAACAGAATTGATTGCTCTTACTCATTTACTGCATCATTCTTGGAATAGGATAGGAAGTAATTCTTCTCAAACTCCAATCATATACATCTGATGAAAATAGCTTGTCTTTGGTTCGAAAGGACTTCTCAATTCATAGCAGTCTCAAAATAATTATCAACAACCAAAAGAAAGAGTTCTTACAACAACCATCGACCNATTAACGGCTAAATATAGTTCGGACCAAACAAAAATTGCCACGTGGCATGGTCATCGAATAGTTTCTCTAACAATCCATCTGGGATATTTCTTGAAAAGGATTACTTCTTTCATACTCGAGCCAACTGATAAACATATATTCACAAGTTTGAACCCATGGGACTCTGTGTTGTTCCATCAGGGCTACGTATACTCCTCTGATATCTACTACATGTGTTTGGAACTTTACCAAACTAGCATTTAGTAGTTACAACATAGTCCAAGCTTTGATCGGGTATTTCGCAAACAATTTTACTCATCCTAGCTTTGCATTGGCTATCTTCACACATTCTTCAGCCCACAACAAGTCTCGTTCGGTGGGTGTCTTGAACACGTTACTTGAGTCGATAACGGATCAGTGGTGCCACACTCAGAGAGCCCAGAAACCTTGATTGCACTGATGATTCAGCTTCGATGTTATTTTCAAATCCTTCGGTGAAGCCATAGGATGAACTTTGTCTAGTAATCAGGGAGGTTTCTTTCCTGCAATTAAGACGACAAAAGTTTACCGATTTTAAAGCTTTTGTGATAAAAAATAAATAAATTGAAAAGACTAATACGTACCTGTGTAGCTCGCTAGTCTCAGTCATTTAATACTTACTTGATCTCAGTCGCTCCTTCGAATGAATTGTGATGACCTCGTCGAAGTCATCACTCCTTTGGTTAAAAGTAATTATGTCAGTGTATCATGGGGTGGCAAATCAAGTACAACATCATGAATGTTTTAAATCGTGATATTAATTATTTGACCTTTGGTGCCCAAAAGAGACATTGTAGGTGAGCGTGCATGTGTATACTCCCAAAGGGTCAGACACCATTAAAGGAAATCCATTAAATGCTTCCAGAATCCGTATTATCAAGAGTGTAAAACATCATTAGTCAAATAACGGAGGTCTAGGGAAAGATCAGGAGGATCGTACTGGACGTTACCTCTAACTCCGTTTGGCGACGTTTACATTCTCTAGATTGCATCCGTCGAACAGCTCTGGTGCGTTGAGTCTTTAATCACCATGTCGTGGGGTGCGAGTGTCTTATTGGCATGCTCTGTTTCGCTCCTCTATTTTTCTATAAATTCTGGGAGTTCTGGGGAAAACTTACGCTTATGTCGAGATTATATTCTTTGGATTTCTAGTATAGTGAATTTGTCTTGGTGAAGTCTTGTGTAGATGTTCCCCATCCTCTGCGGACACCCGAGTTGTCACACTATTGCATAATGGGATCCCTGTCCAACAGGGGGTGGGGTCTGTGGAGTACTTGGAGTGCCAGGTCCAAGCCCCAGTGTGTCTGGGATTCTTTTTTGTTAGCCTCCCATGTTCTTGAAAGTCCAACAAGGGGTGAAGGTCTTGGCATGGAGATGGTGTCAGCATATCCTATGAAGCTTGGGGTGAAAAAGGATACGTCTAATAGAGGTATGATGGGAACTGTGCTTCCTCAGGAGCCAAAATCACGGGGAAGAGGGAGGCCTAAAAAGGGTACGAAAAAAGGGGAGGAGGATTGCCTCCCAGCTAAGCTAGGCGTATGTTCATTCATTGAGGAGACCATGAGGTTTACCCACTGGTCAGTGCCAGTTGGGACTATCGGTAGAGAAGGTGGGAGGAGAAAAGGAAGTGAAAGAGCACCGGGTTCTCTCGACAAGAGTCTGCTCAGCAGTTAGAATGGGATAAACTGACGATAGTAAAACTCTACCAAGAGAACAGAGAGTTGCAGTGTTAGTTGAATGATCAAGAGATATCGTCATCATCGGGTCGCATAAGAAGCACGGTTTGGTTGCAGAGGCGGCTTCGGGAAGCACAAGACACAATTGTGCAGTTGCGCGACGCACAACAGATGGTGGGAGAGAAGAACACAGTGCAAGGCATGAGTAGTAACCCAGGGAAAGGCATAGTGGGAGATCTTGTGCCTTGCACTTCTCCTGACTGATGCTTGGAAAAAATCCCCTTTTTCTCTTCTGTTGTAAATAAATTCGTCTTTTTACTGCCACCGGGCCGGTTGGTTGTGGTGTTGACGTGGCTTAGTTGTATGTGATGTGGACTTGGCAGGACCCCTTTAATTCTAAGTATCGAAAGTATTTTGAATGTATTATGCTTTCTTATGGATGCAAAGGGGAAAATTAACTATGTTTTCTCATCATAAATCATTAGATTGCACAAATTATTAGATCTTGTAATCATTATTGTGTCACTATGGGTTTGTTGATATGTTTCCCTTTTGTAAAATTTCTAGTATCAATTGATGCTTACGTGGCGTTAATGACCCTAGATCATTAGAAACATTTAGCTATAAAAGGAATTCATGGATAAATAAGGATCTTACTTGGGGCCTTGCTTGCGTCGAAAAAACTAAAACTAGATACTACGGGTGCCGACATCGAGTGGTATTGGGAAAAGGTAAAGTTTTTCTTTGCGGGTTAACACATTATAATGTCTTTGACACCTAAAATATATCAGGGGTCGAAGGTCGGCGATGTTGCTCCTTACTTTGGCACGGTTTTTACTATTACCTCTTTCTGTCGAAACCGAGTGGATCGACCTTCGACAATATCCTTCTCGAGACTTATTCATGGAAAAGAAATGTTTTCATCAGCCGACACTGATGAAGGTCGATGTTCAGCTATTTTGACTTCCTGAATGATTTCTGCCACCTTTCGCTATTGCCGATGTTGAATTTCTCAAGTGAGTTGGGGAAAACTCTGGGCCGCCGATTCGTGCAGATAGTTGATGAAGAAGATTGAGTGGTACCCAAAAAAGAAAATGTTCATAGATTTTTTAGGGTGTATTGAGTGCTCAAAAAATGGCGATTCACTGGGAGAATGCAAAATATTTGGTTCCTCTTTGCTTCCCGTACACAGTTTATTCATATCTAATATATTTATTATTTATTATTTTATTTATTTATTTATTATTAATATTATTCAATGAAAGTATCGTTTTAGGGCTTGGCTATTTACTGGGAGGGAATCAAGTTCCCCCCTCAGGTTTTTCAATCGATAGGTACCTGCCCCGATTCCCTCGGTTACTTGGAAGGGTCCAAGCCATAGGCTTTGAAACTTAGAGTGTTTTCCCTTAGGTTTGTTTTCTTTGTCCCACTTCAGCACTAAGTCTCCTACATTGAAGATATTTTCTTTAGCCTTATGCTTATCAAACCATCGTTTCACTATTTGTTGGTGAGCCAGGAATTTTGACTTAACCTTTTCTCTCTCTTCCTCCAACATGAGCAGAGTGTCGATTCTCTGTTGCATGGCTGACGAGGGTTCTTCATGGGAGTCTTGGGCTAATTGAAGAGATGGCAGATGGAGACCATTCAGAAGGATAGCTTCTTACCCGTAGACTAAGAAGCATGGGGAATTTACTATGGCTTCTTTGGGTGTGACCCTATAGGCCCATAGGGAATTATGAATTTGATTATGCCAATTTCTCTGGTTATCTATAACCGTCATTTTTAGTATCCTTACCAGGTTTTTATTAGTTGATTCTGCCACATCGTTTCCCTACGGGTAGTAATTTGTAGAGTACTTGATTATAATTCCTTTATCCAGAGAAAACTTAGTCAATAGGGTAGAAGAAAAGTAGGTTGCACTATCAAAGACCAGAACAGAGGGGACACCAAACCTTGTGATCAGTTGTTGTTCTATAAATTGGATTACTACCTTCTCATTTACATGAGCCAGAGGAATGGCCTCTACCCATCTGGTGAAATAGTCGGTAGTAGTAAGAATGTACTTGTGGATTTTTGAAGAACTAGGAGTAATTTCTCCTATGATATCCAACCCCCACTGCTCAAAAGGCCCGGAGACAGTCATGGGCTGAAGTGGGATTGCTGCCCTTTTCTCCTTTCTAACACTTATTTGACAAGTCTTACAGTTCCTAGCATGAGTATGAGCATCTTTAAACAGGGTGGGCTAGTAATAGCTAGCTCTCAGAATCTTATGGGCAGTAGTGTTCCCTGCAAAGTGTCCTTCGGCGGGACCATCATGGAATTCTGCCAACACCTTGTCAGCATCTTCTCATTCAAGACATCTCAATAATACCCCATCATAGTTGATCCGGAAGAGTACCAAATTTATAAGATGATACTGTGCAGATTTCAATCTTAGGGCTCTCCTTTCCTTAGGGTTGAGGTTCTCGAGACAAGCCCAGTGATGCAAAAGATAAGTCAAATCCTTGTACCAGGAGTCTTGTCCTGGGGAGATGTATGCTACTTTGTTGCACCATAGTGCCATTTCGTTTTCCCACCTGGAATCTTCATTTGCTTGATCCTAGTCTTCGGCTGCGAGCTTACACAGACCTTGTCCTTTTACTAGTTTTCCAGGTTTTAT
>JASDQU010416073.1:0-10315 GCA_032191745.1 Picea mariana
CAATCCCATGTGCCTTTGCGGAGGACAACTGGCTGTGTTCCTCTGGAATTTTCTGAAGAGGGTCATATCTCCACGCACGCATATTTTGATTTTAGACAATAATTGCAGTCACGAGGATTTCATTAAGTCCCATGTCCTACAAGTTAGATTAACACGGTTCTAAGTGGGGCCACTAATACAGCATACTTGTTGCAAATCTGCAGTCCAAGCAATAATGATATGATGTGTACAGGGCATGAATTTTCGTTCATAAAATACGAGGCCGAAGATGGATAGATGGCCGTGGACGCTCAAAAGCTGTGTAACAAATGATTAGTTATATGGACTGTTCATTAACGTTTAGTTGTATCATGCAATTCATGAAAATTCCACGATATACGGTATTCATTTACTTTCCAACACAAAAAGTTCATTGCACCCAGAGAAGCTAAATTATGCACGTAGCAGCAGTGCATTAATGCTGCTGGTGGGATGTAGACAATTGATTCTGAAAAAACTTCAGATCCAGAAAAGCTAGATACCCTGTAGGATGTAGACTGTTGACTTTGAAAAATCTTCAGATGCAGAACAGCTAGATGCCCTGTAGGTAGTGCTTAAATTTTATGGATATTTATTTTTTTATTTATTTTTACTTCTCAAGGTATATTGGCAATTTTAAAATCTGCACATCAGTGATAACACTCGTTAATTTTTAAAACACTCGTATTGATAAATAAGTTTAAAATTTATATGTGTTTCCTCCATTGTTATAATTAAGAACATGTGTTACAAGAATTATTATACATCAATTTGGTGTCTGGTTTGGTTCTAACATTGAAATTATATTATTATTATTATTATTATGATTATTCTAGTTTTTGAGATAAGTAACAGTTTTGATTTCTTAAAATTAGAAAAGTGGTAACTAAGAAGTCACACAGTGCACTCATAGTGGGTATTCTAGATAAGAATTTTTTTTGCATCTGAAATGGTTGATTTATCGTGTAAACCTGTAAAGCATATGATCATGACTTGGTTATAAATCCTATCACAAGTTGGTTGCCATGCTCAATAGTCACGTGTGGTCTTTGGGCATGTTGGAAAAAAATCTGTCTCCATCCGTGATCTCATCACACAATATCGTAGACTGAAAACTGAAGGTTGACAGGGAGAAAAAGATCTTGATTTAAGAACATTGCTTGAAGCTAGCATGCAAGATCTTGATTTGGGAACATTGTTTGCCCCTTGCATGCAACAACCTAGATTCATTTTCAAACTGTATCAAATAAGTAAGATTTGTGGTCCATGGATATTGATGTTTTTTATAATTCAGTATTGTCATGTTTGTTGCTTGTGTTTCTACCATATTTAAATTTACTTCAACAATGTATGCATAGAGCACTGTAACTCTTAACAAAAGGACCCAAAGAACAAAATACATTAACTCACAAATATCAACATTTAAATGGGTTTATTTTATTATGATCGAGAGAAAATTACAAAGGGGTGAGCTATACACTGAATTTGTATATTGTTACTCATGGTAAATAACAAAATTATAGATGCCATGGTTCAAAGACACCTTCTCTTAGAGTGGACACACACATTAAATCCTTCGTCCACTCAGCCTCAAGCAGGTTGTCCTCTTCGACCATCAGTTTCTGCTATAGTCCTTCCCTCTGTATCCTTGCATCTCCCTTCCTTGTCATCTTCACTGTTTCTCTCATTACTTTTAATGGACTGCTCTTGGAAGGCCAACAATCATAGTTGTTCGTTTCACCTTCCCATTGTGTCAGAGGACTAAAAGTAAAGAAATAAAACAAAAACATGTTTATTTGCAACATTTACATACATTTTCCAAGATCCAATGCAGATCACACCTCCCCATTTGAAGGCTTTTGGTCCCCAAAAGCTAGACCATTAAGAAGACAGAAGCACAAGGATTCCATTTGCCTCGACATATCCACCATTCCATTGTTGACAAAGGTGGCTTGTTTCCTCCTTGTCTTCCCTTGTTTCGCTACTAGAGGAGTTGTGCTCTCTCTATCTTCATGTGCTTTAACGAGGTATGCCTTGCCACCCTTGACTAAGCGGTACTTCTTTTCTCTCCTGTAGAAGGTAGCATCCATGTCTCACAAATAGGGTCTACCCAACATCACTCTGTAGGTGTCCAATGGTGCAACTTCACATTCTACCTTATCAGCATAGTTGGTACTAATGGAAAACTTGATTTTACATCTTCGAGTGGTTCTCATAACAATTTTCCCTTGCAACCATACTAGTGAACTTTGTTGTACTAGATCATAGGTTTCTAGACCAAGCTCATCAACTGATGTTTCAGAAACCAATTTACATTGAGAACCACTATCGAACAAGGCATTCACCTTTTGGTTCTTGACTTGAAATTTGATTCGGAATAGCACATGTTTATCTCCACTCACCCTTGGTTGTGGAAATGTGGTGCAAACTACGGCTTCATCCAGATCATAGGTGCTTTCTATTGCTTCTTCTTTTGTCTCGATATCTGCCTTTGCTTTCCCCTTGGAATTTATCTACTTTGGACGCAATTCTAGATGAAGTTTCCAACACTTCTCTTATGTGTGTCCATCTACATCGCAATGTTTGCAATGTCTATTAGGATCCCTCCTTTTCTCAGTTGTGGCTGCTATCTTCTTGTCTTTTTTCTTGTTGGTTTCTTCTTGACCCATGTATTGCTTTCTTTTCGCGGAGTCCAACTCAATGTAGAGAGCTTTCTTGCTTGCCTCATCTATTCTTTTCACACCTTGAAGTTGAAACTATCTTCGAATATGGATGAAAAGTCCTCCAAGGTGCTTCATCACCACCCTTGGCTCTTCCAAAGAGATACCCAACTTGATGGACAACCTCCTAAACTCAAAAGTGTACTATTGAACTTATTTTCCTTGTTCTTGTTGAAGGTACTACTACTTCATGAGTTGTTCTTCTCCGTAGCCTAAGGGATAGAATTGTGACTTGAATAATTCCTTAACGTCCTCCCATTTCATCACCATGGGCTTGTTGCCTATCCTCATTGTTAGAAATAAAGAGATGATCAGGGGATCAAATTTTGCTCAAAAATTCAAAGTGCTCAGAATTGCTTCAAATCGAATGAGAGCGTAGGCCTCGTCGTTACGAACCCAACACAACTCGTTTGGGTTCAAACAGACGTCGGGAGCGAGAGATATCGCGTTCTGTTCAAATTTACAAACAGGCAAAAAAAAAGGGTTGTTGATTGTACAGTTCGTATAGACGTTGATGTGGCAGGCCGTACGACATGTGGCAGGCCGTATGACACATGGAAGACAGGCATTTGGATAGTTGGTAGGTGAATTGGCATGTTTGGCAGCGAATGGAATGACGACACGTGGCCCAGTCAATGGCCGCCACGTGTTATCCATTTATTGGTTTAAAACTTATGTCGTTGGCCGGAGTTGACCCCGCGACCTCCGGGCATGGGAAAAGACTTGGCAAAGAGCCACCAACCGGCGCACCACCAGTTGTTCCTTGTTATATATATGGTGCAATATATATATGTTTGTATATGTGTGTGGTTTGGGGCATGACTGGGCCGGGGCTTAGCCCTAGCCCTTGGTCGCACGATATGTTACATATAACCCACAACTATATCATATGGACACACGCGTGCGGTTGTGTTTGTTCCAATGGTTATATCAAAGACCCGCCATTTGGCCTTTGACCATTGGCTTATGTAACAGAAGCTTATGTTAATGCTAGCGCGTGGATGCATGGGTCATACGACCTGGCCCTTGACGGTTAGGGGCTAGGTGCGCCCATAACTATCCTACAGTTTGCACGATTTGCGCGGTTGCATTCGGTGCTAGGTTTTTACACTTAAATATGCGTGTGGGCTAGGTTGAGCCAAAAAGGGTGCGTTTTGTAGATGTAGAGACAACAAGCTTGAAGGGGGGACTTCCAGGAAGCCTATCTTCTTCATTTTTTGGCCAAATGAGGTGCTGAAAAAGCCCAACTAGGGGTTTCTGGACGTTTTGAAGCCATTGGAGCAGTCTATTTGGCATTTTGAGCATTGTAAAGCACATTTTTGATCACTTTGAGCAAATAATACAAATGATCCATTGGAAGCTGGACCAGGAGATGTAGCCCAAGAGAGGGGCGAACTCCTTTATCATTTGCTGTGTTATGTGTTTTATGTTCATTGATTATGCTGCTGTTTATATGCATCTTGAATGAGTAAATCCTATTAAAAATTGTGTTGCAAAGATGATCCATTTGCATTTTAACACATAAATTTTACTTGCAAATATTTTCAAGAATACAAGTCTTCTTCATTTTTAGATCAAGAGATGTGCTCATTTTTCCATGACAATATAGCAATATTGTCACCCAACCATAGGCACAAAGGCCGCCCCCAATCACCTTAACCTTGAAAGACATAATAGTTCTGGAAGCAAACCCTAGAACCAATAGCCAAACAAAGTACTTCTCTCCAAAGCTAGCATACCAAACAAAGAATCCAAACCATAACCAAAGCAGAAAGTCCAATCCATAACCAAAGCCCGAAAATCCCAGTTGCAGTAGTTACAGTTGGAATCCTTCTCCAAACTTGCACACTGTTTCTGGTTTTCTGGGTAAGAGAGAGTGAACAAATGAACCAAGACGTCCTCTATTTATACTAATCTGTCTAGTGACTTTTCTGGCTGGGCCGACCTGACTTTCTGGTATTTATATTTTATGTTTATCTTTTTCCTGTAAAGCCGACTTGTCTTCCTGGAGTATAATACCTTAATATTATATATTTTTCTAAGACGACATGTCTTCTAGGGTTCTCACACATTTTTTTAGGGTTTCTCTTGCTTCCCAAAATATTCTAGTCTCGTCAAAGGTTATACGTAGAGGTTAATACCTCCCGCAACTACCATAATATCAACACTCCCTCCTCGCTAGGGAGGTATTAAAGACAATGGTATTGAGCACAAATAGACCATTCAACTGGTAGCATCATCACAACTGTTGGAACACGTATGATTTTGAGCTTTTGAACTTTATATTTTTCCTCTTAGAAATAAAAATTTTACCCAAAAAAGAAAAAACTTAGAGAATTGCCTTTTTTAAAATAAATCCAAGGGTCGTTGTTCTTCAATAAGGCTCTTGTAATATACTTCATCGATGAATTACTCTAAGTTGATCGAATGGTTCTAATGATCTCCGAAGTGTAGAAGCTTCCCAGTTTTTAAAAGGAAATCTTTAACGGTCATTTCGGAGCTTCACGCTTCGGGTATACCAACGAATCTAAATAACAAAAACCCTGAAACTCTGAAGTCCCAAAAATAGTCACTAAAGGACTTACAGATGCGTCATAGTACATGTTTATTTTAAATATTTTCTTGGGATGACATGTGGCACTTATCTTTGACATTTACGTCAGATGATTCACACATTTTCAAGTGACACGTGGCACCTCTATTTTCCTAACACATCATCAATAATGACGTCATCTCTGCCATGTCACTCCGGGAGATTTCCCTTCGGGAGTTTTAGCAAAGATCAAGTTCACAACCACCAAAGTATCAAAGTGTCGAAGTAATTACAAAAAGTAAAAAGTTTTTTAAAGAGTTAATAAAACATTTAAATAACTTTAATTAATCATGATTAAGTATTAATAAATTATTATGAGAATTCGGCCTTCAGAGGTTTTCTATCATGCTACATTCAAAATTCCCAAACTTCGAACCTCCAAAGTACTTAAGTATAACTCAATGTTTAAAAAATGATTAATTAAAACATAAAAGTGATTGATAAAAGATTAATGTCTTAGTGAATTCAACCTTCGGGAGATTTCTGCCCTCTCACATCCAAAAATTCTGAAATCCGAACCGTCGAAGTATTAATGACATTTATGATTGATTAATGTTAATGATTTCAATAAAGATTGTGAGTCACCAGGTAATAAATTCCATTAAATTTTTAATAAATTCTTTGTCAGTAGATCTATACGAAGACCGATAGACTTTGTGAATAAAGCTCTTCAAATTTCAAAATCATTTTACCATTTGCAATTAACATTTTTTCATTCAGTGAAGAGCTTATAGACTTCTCTTGTTACATGCAGGATAATTTTATTTCCTTAAGGATTATGGCACCACGAAAAGTTGCAAGGAAGCTTGATGGATCAGATTTCAGAATCTAGTGGAACACTAAACTGGTTTGGAAGCCTGATAAAATAGGAAAGGAACCAAGTATGGCAGGGAAGGGATAAATCTAGCAGGAGTGACAAGCTGATCGGGTCAGAAGTATTGTGGATCGTGAGTTCTCGAGATCAAAGGCCGAGAGCAATTGCAGGGGGTGCAGTTTCGCATGGTTTAATTTTGAAGGGCAGTCCCGCAATTTAAACCGAGGTTTTCTCTTGGGGTTACGTGGCATCACTAGGTGCATTGCGAGACAAAAGACGAGTTACCTCAAAACTAATTCCTCTCGCCCCTGCAAAATAGAAAAGTATAAAGGGACTTTAGTTCATTTATTTTATTTGATTATTATTTGACGTTGGACTGTTAAAATCCTGACTCAACACCTATCACACCCTCTGTTAGTCCCTAAAGTTGCACTCAACTGCTAAGGGCAAGCTAGGGAATCATTGATTTATTGCAAAATCATTTTGAGGGTTTTATGATTGGGTTTTTGAGTAAGGTGGTTTGAAACTGGTTTCAAGGTAACAACACAATATGAAAAACAAGATTAAAACAGAGTATATCCCATTGACCGAATAATAGGTAAACACAAAGATGGATTAAACCAATTAAGAAAAAGGATGGTGAATCCTTCAATTTGTCAACTTCACCATAATTCTTGCCTCAAAATATCATAAAGAAACAAGATGTTCAGCTTGATATCAAACTTGAAAAATAATCTTTATAGTAAAATTTTCACTGTATAAATTAACAGTCAAGAATCAAAAGCATTACAATCTGAATATGAATTTAAGCATGAATAAAGAAATAACAGAGTAGAAAAAGAGGGTCTAACCATCCATATGCCTTTTCTATTAAGTGTCAAATTGAACATAATGCCTTTACAATGTGCTTCACAAAAAGGTCCCTTGGGTCTCCAATTTTTCCACCTCTTCCTCTCATTCTACAGAGTTTATATAGAAACAATAGATAATAATCAAGATCCAAAAGAAATGGATCTGAAAACCTCCTCATCTATGTTTAGTTTCTTGTTTCAAATAATCAAGGAGAAGATCCAATCTAATAACCAATTCGAATTGATGAGAAGGCTTGTCAACTGCTGTCCATGAGATTTTTCAGGAAAACAAATCTGGTAAATTCCTAAAAAATAGGGTCCAACAATCAATTCGAATCTCTTAAATGGTGATATCTGTGTAAAACCTAAGAGAGGTTTTTGTGAAGGGGCATGTTCCCAACAAAAACCTCTTTTGGTTTCATCAAATTCATCTCTAGCTATTTTGCAACCTCTCTTGAAGAAGAAGACTAAACCAGGAAAAAATAACAGAGTATTTCCTGTAGCTTATCAGAAAATTAGCCCTCAAAGATCAATTCGAATCTCTTAAATGGTGATAGCTGTGTAAAAACTGAGAGAGGTTTTTGTGGAGGGGAATGTTACCAATAAAAACCTCTTTTTTTTTCATCAAATTCATCTCCAGTTGTTCTGCAACCCCTCTTGAAGAAAAAGACTAAAACAGGTAAAAATAACAGAGAATTTCCTGTAGCTTTTCTGGTTCTTCTTTTAATGTTTCTTTATGTACTGGGGACATTCTTGTATTTCATTTGAGATCTGATTTTTCATATTCAGAATCGTCTTCTATCACTATGACACTAGTCAACATCATCTAATTTGTAATGAGGGTCTGCTACCCATGTCTTGATGTTCATGTTCTTCATCTTCAAGGCAATAAAACAGAGTATAGGCTAGATGTAGAACTGAGCTGCTGTAGGATGCTTTAAGTGTAGCCTTGTGTTCAACAGTGAGAATTTGGATCTCTTCACGTTCCCTACTTACAATACTTTCTTGAAGAACAAGCAACTCTTGCTCTTTCCCAATCTTTCCACTCATGAACTTGCATGACAGCTAAAATATTTCATAAGCTATCCCATCATTTCTCACAAATCTCTCACTGATAAATTCAACAAAGTTTTCTTGTATGACCACTTTTGATTTCCAGTCTACTTGTGCAACTAACAACAGACCAAATGAATATGATTTAGGTCCATCATAATGCATCATGCACCTTTTTGGAGTCATGGCAGACAAAACCCCACAATCTGCGAAGAAAGAAATCTATCCCTGAGATAATGATGCCAAGGGGCAGTATCTCTGTTCCACGAGGGTTTGCTCATCATGTTTCCATTTTTTCAAAATTGCTAAAACTCTGACAACCCCTTGAAATTGAAGATATCATGGCATCATCTGGAGGCAGGTAAGAAAACTTCATATTTTCCCAACAAATGTTATCACTGGTGGATTCTAGATGCTTTGCTTCATTGATTCCTTATGACAAACCATGATTCTTTCCACCTCTTATGATTTGCAGATTGTAGCTTCAAGTATGAAATAATCATATGATAGGCTTCTTCACACTCCAATTGTTGAGCAGATGATATAGAAGATGCAAAAGTCTGCTCGCGATTCTGCTTTGCAATTTTACTTGTTCATCTATTGGCCGTCTCATACATTGTGCTATGCAGTGGGGAATTACCACGATAGTTTTCCATGATGTCAGACCCATTTAAACACTCGCAGAACCTGGAATTTGACAATGATTTGGATTTTGAACTCGATCACTAGGTAATGGAAACCCTTTGTACTGTGTTCCCATGTTGTCAATAACCACAATGCCCGAATGTTCACTCTGTATTCTCCATGAAATTGGGCGGTCAATTGGGCATTTTGTGTGTTTGATATCTCATGATGACTCGACTGGGCTTACACGCTGTTCTTGATGGTATTGTGGACAGGTTTCAACTAGAGGCAATCTTTCACCTTCATGATGAATGCCAATTATCGAAGCAGATGGCAATGAATTTTGTTTGCAAAAACTAATTCTTCGAGAACAGATGGCAGTGGTTTCTGTTGATAAGACAAATTGTCTCCAGCCAGGATAACTCCTCCTTATTGTGGCTTGGTGTGGTGCTAGTCTTTGGCTTGACTATGTGTTAGGGTTTGAAGATTGCATGATCCAGCTCCAAGGCTTCTATAACTAGCACCCTCGGGTTCCGAATTTGCCACCTGCAATCTGTTAGTGTATAACGTTACTCTGAGCAAATACCTGGGCCTAAATTTAGCAAAACTAGACAAGTATAATATAATGATCATTGAGAATTGGGTGATTTTAAAATGAGACCTTCGTGGGTACAAAGCAATCGGATTATGAAACAGTTTGAATCAACAAATGATTCTAAGCTATTGTGGACACATGCAAACTCTCAGATCACGATTCGTGTCATCATAACGAAATCTGGATGACAGGCACATATCAAGGCATGATAATTTTGGTGCTACGGGAATAGCCTTATTCCCGTAGCGCTATTAATGACTTAGAAAAATTTGAATTTATGAAGTTCAAACAGGCATATAAGCTGACACCTCGTTTAAAACCATGTCTTTCAATTTCAAACTTGAATAAACTATTCAAAAACTGAAATGCAAACCATAATGCACTAAAAACAAAGATCGAAATCAACTGGAAATAGAAATTGAAGTGTAGGTAAGAAGGGTTTAGAATAAGGGTTTCTCACTAAACCAAGACAAAATTAGAGACTAACACCCTCCACGCTCCCGATACCATCTACCTACCACCTACATTCTCACATCCACTCATCCCACCTCCTTATTGGACACTTGTCCCCATGTCATCCTATTCGTGAACAATTACTCTTCCCCGTAACTATTAGCCATCCCATAACGAGCCAATGCTGAGCTACCTGTCCAATTACCACCCCCATATATTCAACTACAATTCTTTATCCCACTAAATTAATTCGAAGGGACATATGGCAACGAAATCAGATGGCAAATATAGTAAGATAATGATTGTGGCGGCCTTAATGGACACGTGTACCCAGTTCAAAGAACAAAGGAAAATGAGTGCATATGCGAGCAAATGAAGGGACATATGAAGCATCATCACATAAAATCAAAACTCAACTATTAAGCCCTAATGTTGGCTCATTACCCCTTAATTGGGGCATATTAGAGTAGTAATGCTATTTTATTTATGTCGGCTTTAGGCCATTAGTTGTAATTTAGATTAGTAATGTTATTTTAATTATGTCGGCTTTAGGCCATTATTTGTAATTATACCTCCTAGTCTCCTATATATACC
>JASDQU010416076.1:0-10314 GCA_032191745.1 Picea mariana
ATATTGAAGTAAGTGATTACAGGAGTAATATCAGAATCCATATTTCAACTTCATGAGCTAGTAAATGGACAATATTGTTTCCTGTCAGAGAGCCTTTGGAGTGCATGTTAGCTAGATTCTTTTCTTTGAATTTTGTTCTTTTATTTTTGCGCAGTGTGTAAAACATAGATTAAGGATTGCAAAACAAAGTGTGTTTTTTGAAGTGTTATTAATTATTGCTATACTCATCAGACATAGATAAACCACCTGTTGTTAGCACATATAGTGTAACAAATCTGTTGATTACGAATCTCGGTCGATAATTTATGTTTGGTAATATATTATGCATATAATTGCACCAACAGAGATTGGGGTCATGGACCAACCTCTTTTGAATTAAATTGATGTGGATAATTTCCAAAGAAGTAGTTAGATCTTTTGAAATTCCTTTGAATAAATCCTACTTCGACCTCCACTATTCTAATAGAAATTATGTGTGTGAGGAGTGGCTTTGTGTACAAGAAAGTGAAAAGTGTGCAGAGATTTTTAATAAGTTAAGTGTGAGATTGCAACATGTGGAATTCCCGTGGTCCTTGCAAATATTGTTACCTATCTTACTATGTTTCTTTGGTACAACCTTGTGGAATATTTAAAGCCCTAGAATTGTAGACATGTGGGTATGTATGATCCAGATTATTTTCGGCACGAAATGAGAGCGGAGATATAATAAATAAATGCCTAGAGATATCGCAGATATTCAATAATATAACAGAAATGTATTAGAGATGAAACCATAAAAACAGATATATAGTAATACACAATTTCTATTAATGAAAGAAATGTACAAAGACTGTAAAAATACAGAGTGAAAGACTCACTAGAATGGTGGCAACTTATCTCTGAGAAGAGATGTGACGGCTACTCGCATTCACAAGAAGATGATTACAATGAGGCTCTGAAGGCATTTTTACAATAAACAGGAATTCCAAAAACTCTAGACATCCAAAAACCTAACCCTAGGAGATGAAGCGCCAAAAGTCATGTGGGCCCCGTTTGGGTAAGTTAGTACATCAACTTCCCGGGGTCGAAACTTTTGCATACAATCTCCGTTTTAGGCGTATAATAGTTTGTTGGAAAGGTATCATTGAGGAGATTCATTTTGGGGGCTCCATCATGCCTTCGACTATCATTGAGAACCTTGATTTGGAAAAAACTTCATTTGGGCCCTCAAAATGGCTCCGGAAGTTAAAAACTGCTAAAAATAGTAAATTGCCAAAATTGCTAGAAAACTGTTTTGAGCCAGTCAGAAAAGGTGGGTGGCCACTGATATCCACCTGGATCAATGTATGGTCCTATTACTTGATCTTTTAAACTTTCCTAGAGTGTTATCTAAACTAAGAAAGTTTTTATAAACTATCCTAAGAGTGCAAACATGTGGGGATGTATGGGCCCTTTCAAAGCTTTAAGATGATTTCCAAAACTAAGAGGAACCCTACGGGGGATTTGTCCTCTTCTAAATATTTTTTTGAGGGAGATGAAATGTCCTTTCAAGCACCTTTTCTTATTCCCGAGATCACACTAGCGTGTGGGGGAAGAGCAGACTTGAGGGTTAAAAATGATTTCTTGTCCCAAATTAATTGATTGTGTTTGAAATAGAAATAACTTCAACTCAAAATTTTAAAGGCCAAATGAACCATCAATGTGGAAACAAAGCAAAGAGAAGAATATTGATTATTTTTACCCCTATGTGCTTATGTTAGCTAACATTTCTTGTGATAAATGACTCTAATTTAAGTGTAGTTTCTTTGCAAAGTGCAGGAAATTAAAATCTGAAGGCTAGGGGCCCTCAAACCATTCATAAAAACCCTTACAATTTGATAAAACTAAAATTATGCACGGGCTACAGTTCTAACAGGTGCATAGAGGAAGGAAGCTTGCCATGCACACAGTGCACAAAGTGCACGTCTGTGGGCCTTGAAGTCCATGCACTTCCTGTCACGCGTTGGGAAAGAAATTTCCAAGTGAAATACTCTTGCCTTGGCTTTGAATTTTGACTTTGGAAGGTTGGACTAAGCTGGTTTTGGTACCTACATGTCAAAACAATAAAAAATAGGTGCTCTCAAGACTCAAATAGGGAGGAATTTGATATCAATCCCTAGTATGGTCGCCAATCTGTTGTGTTGGTTTTGTCACATGGGTGAGCAAAAACACAACACTTTCATGCTTAGTTAAGTCAACTAAACAAGACAAAAGTTTGTGAGTTGATTAGATAACTAAATACACATGAAACAAAGAAATAAAAATGAAAACAACTAAGAAATAAAAGTTAGAGAATCTTGAAAGAACTAGAACCATGAAAAGAAAAAAATGACCAATATATAGATACCAATGGATCAATATATTGATAGGCTAAAAATCGTAGAGAAAGATAGGGACTTATGAGTCCCCTCTTCCTCCTTGGGAGGGCTCTTGAGTTCCCTAATAGAGATCTCTTCTCTTCATGCAATGAAAAATGACAATGGTGAAGAAATATAATGACAATTCCCTCAAGAGGTGAGTGGAATGGCCCTTGTTATAGTGTTTGAATGATTCAAAGAGACAAGAGGATTCTCAAAGAAGAATTCTTGCAGCATAACAATACCTTGAACTTATTATTTTTCTAGAACACCCATGGCACATATTTATAGTGTCCATTCATGGCAAGATATAATTGGTTCATAGTGTGAACACGGGGCCTTTTAGGGCACTTCCTATCCCTTGACCAACCTCCATGCTAGATTTATCTCAGATATGAATGTCAAATCGTGTTGGGTTCGTACTAGAAGTGGTTGAGAGGAAGACAAGATTTATAAATGCATCGTTCATAGAAGTGTGTGGATTTTCTCATAGAGATTCACGCATCTTGCGCATAGTGCATGTTGAAGGCTATGTTAGCCTGCGCATTATGCGCACCGTGCACGCACTTCCTTTGGTGAATTTGCGCACTTTGATTTTTGAACCAACAATATAGTTCTTTTTTTCCTTTTGGATGGATTTTTGTGTTGTAGGTGGACTAATTGCTGTTAGAATTGATGTCTTTCTTCAAACATTGTGTGCAATGTTGCAGACAATTTTTTAATTATAACATAGATGAATTCTGAACGAGAAGAGAAAAAAATTGAGAATAATGTAATCAATATTATTAATTGTGATGGTTTTTGATCTCGTTATTTATCTATTAATGCTCCTTTTGTATTCTCCTGAGTTGCGGTTTTTGGGCTGGTTGTAACTATCGCTTCTTGATTTTCTTCAATTATATTGATTAAGGATTGTTCTAACCAATTTTCAACATAATCACTCATGGGAGTTACAATTACCTCTCGTATCACTCTTATATCAAACAATGAATCTTCAATGTCTTAGTAGTCAATTGAAACTTGATGTAATGTGTCATATATATCCTCATTCTTATTCACTTAATTGACTAACCAATTTTCTACCTCAAATTTTGAGTATTCCGTTAGACCATTGAACCTTTCTGTCGACGCAAATTTTAATGATTTCAATTTTTCCTCAAACCATTCCTTAGTCACAAACATTGAATTTAAAATGATTTTTGTTTCATCAACATCTCACGTAGTTCCAACTAAGTCCAAACCAATTAAGTTTAAATAACATTCACCTCTTTTGACACTTAGAGGATCAAGGTCATCCAATATTTCTTTTAAGCATTTTATTCTTTTTATCCAACAAGCCTTTAATTGTTTAATGAGAGTAGGGGAGGGTAAGTATTCTTCCTTTCTTTTATGCTCTATCATATTTGAAACTTTAATCACAAAAGTAGTGATTTCCTCTTTATAAAATCCTTCATAATTTTTCACATCAACTTCTAGGTATTGTTTCAAATTTGACATTTTTTGTGCCAAAGTAATAAAACTATTCGTTAATTCCCATGTCTCAAGAATTAGAGACATTCTCTTCTTAATATTATTTCCATTATATTTTCTATCGGCTGTAGGTAAAATTGATGTCCTTTTCAGTTTTGAACTAGAATCTAGTGTGCTATCCAAAGTCTTCCATGGCTTCGTAGTGGTGATTGGACTTGCAAATATTAGAGGTGGCATCAATGTTGTTTCCAATTCTTTGATTCTTTCTTTCAAAATGGAGTTTTTTCTTTCCATCTGATCAACAGACATTTCAAGTGTGTCCCTTGTAGCCTTTTGGATGCAAGCAATTATGGAAGGTGGTACATTGCTGAGATCTAACTCAGAATTGGATTTTCCTCAAATCCTTTTATTTTTTGAATGGAGTCTTTTGAAAGTTATCTTCTTAGAACTTTTATCAAACATAGCATTCTGTACTGTGAAAGATTATTCTTCTAAAAAAGGCTTGTTCTTGAGTTTCCAATTCTACTACAATTTTCCTACTCTCTTGAAGTCTTTGCTCATTGTCAGGAAATTATATATTCTCGATATCAACTTCCAGATCCATGTCTTCAAGGACAACCTCATATTTAGGTACGATCTCCTCTACCTCTTGTTGAGTACTTTTTATTTTTCTCTCAACATGAAGCTTATGCGATTTCTCTAACTTTCTCTTCGGAGGGATTTGGTCACCTCCATCATCAAAATTATTGGACTAAGACGTTTTTTTCTCTGGTGCCGCTGACTGAATAATTTGCTTGGGTGGGCCTCTTTTCTGTGAAACATTGGGAGAATGAGGACTTATTTCATTAACTACTCTTCCCCTTTTTTTATGCTAATATGTAGTACTAATTACGGTCTCAATATCCTCTTATTTATTTTCAACAATTATTGTTGGTGGGTCTTGACGATCACCCTCCTCTTCTCCAAATAAAAATGTATTAGCAAGTGAAATAATGAAACCAACATATTTCATATGGTCCATGAAAATTTGATTGGGGTCAAAACCCATGATTTATTATACAAACCTTAAACAATACTAGTCCAACTACACTGCAAATTCATCAATTTTTGAAATACTTCTTAACTGAATTTCCCTAATTTTCCACAGTAAAGGAATGGATTGTTTCTTTATTTTATCATGAATTAGAAATGTACGCAAAATATGTATTGTTTGGAAACCTATGTAACAAACATTTTATCAGGAACATAGTATGGGAGATAAAGAGGCCTTTCATGAGAAAAATATATTCTAACACCACTACAATGTTCCATACTTTCAATGCTCCCCTTTTTGTCTAGGAAGGTTGATGCTTCCAAGGATAGTTGGATCTTCTTATCCCAAAGATAAGTTTCTTAAAAGAAGAGAGAAATGTGTTATAGACTTCATAAAAATGATAAGTAGCCTTTTGTTTCCATAAGGCTTGCTACCAAATTGGCACAAGGTCAATTTTACATTTGACTCATCTTCCCACACTCAAACCCTTAAAAAATGACAGTAGGTGATAACAAATATCAAATATGAAGACATATAAAATATCTTGTTTTTCTTGAAATTTGATAATTGCGAAGAGATTTCTCTAGAAATGATCTTCGCTCAATCGAATATTGTTTGTTCATGAATTGTAAAATATAAAATATAAACAACCAATTGAGGAACAATTGATGAAGATGCTTGGCCTGTCACTCTGGTGAAAATACATGCTATCTCTCGATAAGGGTTTTTAAGTAAAATGTCATGAATATTGGATAGGTCTTCAGGCATCATTGAATGATCTTCAAGATATTCCTGCAAGAGTTCCAGTCCCATGTTTCTTTTGTTCATGAAGCTTTTGGCTTCGTTTCCCTTGAATGTAATTGTTGGCTCATGAAGTTTTAATTTTTTTTCAAAAACTGATGGTGATTAAGAAAAAGGACATTCTCCTTGGAGTTGTGTTATCCTCCGATTTTGATCAAATTTTTCAACACAATAGGAAATTATTTCTCTGGAATTGAAAACTTTTGGTACGCAACTTGCTACAGCAATGCATGATGTCTAGACTTTGTTTTCATTCCTTTATGGAAATGGCAGTGGTGAATAATACCAATATGACCTCAATTGTTATGATTACAACTTCATGAGACATCCTCCAGGACACAGACTAAGTGAGTTGGCCTATGAGAAAGCCCATGCATTGGATGTGCCCATGAGATGGGTGTGTCGTTCCTCTCTGAGACTGAGATGGAACGTTGTGTGCCCTTGTGTGGGGTAAGGATTCCCATGATATGGGTGTGTCGATGTGTGTGCCCTTGTGTGGGGTGATAATTTCCATGAGATGGGTGTGTCATTTGATATGAAGCGATGTGTACCCCTGTGAGGGATGAACGTGCCCATGTGATGGGTGTATGGTTCTCCTTTGTGTAGAGAGTTGAGATGATGTGATAATACATATGATTGTCCTATGAGACTCAGTGAGATAGAGATCTATTGAGTAGGACGTTCCTATGGCTGAGCATAGGTGGACATGCCCTTAGTGGCTGAGCACTAGTGGGTGTGTGAGATCCCTTGATAGAGAGTTGAGATGATGTGATACTCTAGATGATTCTCCTGTGAGACTCAATGAGATAGAGATATGTTGAGTAGGACGTCCCTCTGGCTGAGCATAGGTGGACGTGCCCCTAGTGTCTTAGCACTAGTGTGTGTGTGAGATCCCTTTCTATATTGTCTAAGAGTAAGATTTAGCTGTAACCCTAATTGTGATGTAAAGGGTACAGTTCGGCCCCACCATATAGTGAAATATAATTAATGTAAAAGATAATTAATATTGTAATTATTAATTATATTCTGAGTTATTGAGGTCGGCTCTGTAGTGCCAATAGACACCACTTTTGATGTGTCCAGTCTAGTATAAATAAAGGTGATTTCCCCATTGAGGAAACACACAACACACATGTGATTTTGTAAATTTCAGCAAGTACATATTCTAGGTCTGAAGTGTGTACCTCTCTTGGGCACTAGATTCTTGTTTTTGGAGAGCACCCTTTTGTGTGCTAGGTCTATGGTGTGGGAGGTATTTCTCTTGAGAACATAAAAAAGGATTGTTGGGTTTTCTTCCATTTTTGAGAAGGGTTTCCCAAGATATTTCTTATGTTCTTGTGCATGGTATTTCTTCTTGTGATCTTGGTTATTGCAACAATTGTTAATGGTGTAGATGCATTTGTTTATGGTTCAAGTAAATGTTAAAATTGAAATAAAGTTCATCCTTGATCCTAGCATAGTGAAAATTTAACATGGTATCAGAGCATAGGTCTTAAATAACCCATTGCACAAGCATTAAATCCAGTCATCCTCTCTCTTTTGCAATTTTGTACAACCACCTAGGGTTTCCAGAAAATCCGTACAACCCTCTCCTTTTGGGTGATTTCAGCACCTTAAACTTGGACGTTGGGGATAAAAATTATATAGGAGTGTAAATCCTCCTTCATTTCACCTCCAACAAGCTTCAGATTTCATTTCTGAGCATTTTATATTTTTGGCCCTAGGGTTTCTAGGGTTTCGCAATGTTTTGTAGAAAAGTCATATTTAGGGTTTTTGTAGCTCATTGAAGGAGATTTTCAGGTCATCAGTGTTCTTTTGAATTTCAAGGCTTATTGTTGGTAGTAATAAGCCCAACAAAACCTAAGGTTTATAGCCTAGCCTATCTGTTAGGTTTTCTATCCCAGTTGGCAAGGGTTTATGAAGAATCTAAAATATGATGAACAGAACTATGATGGAAGATAAGCTTGATGGATCAAGAAAATATAGTTCCTGGAAGACAAGACTTCATAGAGATGAAGTCATCAAATAAGAATACTTCTTATTCATTTCAACACTCTCAGGTATGGTTCCTACTAATGATGATACTTGGTTAATTGACAGCGGTGCCTCCAGGCACATGACCATTTTTAGAGATCACCTGACTAATCTTGTTGAGAAAGAGACCAATATACATGTTGTCCTTGGAGACGATGCTAAATATAATGTGAAAAGGGTTGGAACTTCTACCTTCCAACTAGATTTTGACATGCATCTTCAGTTAAGTGAAGTATTATATGTACCTAGGATGAAGATGAACCTTGTCTCCATTTCTGCCTGAGAAGAAAAAGGATACAAGTTTTTCTTTTTTGGAGGAAAATTTCTTGCATGGCACAAGGACTCACATATAAATTCTTCTAGAGTAATTCGTGTTCGAGAAATCAGCTTATACATATTGACCATCATACCAATCCAAGCCCTTTTACATGATACTATCAGCTTGAGTGAGCTATGGCATATGAGACTTTCTCATATTCATTATAGAGCTCTTCCATCTCTAGGGAAAATTGTAACATGCCTTCTAGAGATACAAATACAACATAAAGGTGTTTGTAGAGGTTGTGCCCTTGGCAAGGATGTCAAAGGGTCCTTCTTGAGTAGTGACAATAGATCCAAGGAAATCTTGGACTTGATACATTCATATGTGTGTGGGCCAATGATTGTTGCCTCCATGAATGGATATTTTTTCTATGTACTCTTAATAGATGATCACTCTCAGAAAACTTGGGTTTACTTCTTGAAGACCAAGGATAGAGTCCTTGCAAAATTTCAAGAATTCAAAGCTCAGGTTGAGAACCTGGCCGGAAGAAATATCAAGGTACTAAGATCATATAATGGAGGAGAATACACCTCCAAGGATTTCAACAATTTATGTATTGAAGAAGGGATCAAGAGAAAGAACATAGTTCCTTACAACCCTCAACAAAATGGGGTTCCAGAGAGAAAGAACATAACCATCATCGAGGAAACCAAAGTGATGATACATGATAAAAGTCTATCTATGACTCTGTGGGCAGAAGCATGCATGACATCAATATATGTTCAGAATAAGAGTCTTCACTAGATTTTGAAGAACATAACTCCCAAAGAATCCTTCACCAGAGTGAATATTGATATTAGACACTTCATGATATCTGGGTACCCAATATATTTTCATGTACCCAAAGAGAAGAGATCCAAGATAGACCCTTCAGAGATAAAGGGTACATTTGTGGGATACAGTGAATATTCGAAGGAATATCGGATCTACATCCCTGGTCAGAGATAGATTGAGGTAAGAAGAGATGTTATCTTTGAAGAGGAGATAGCCTTTCAAAGATCTAGAGAATATCAGATGGAGATTGACAGTGAGACAATACCTTCTCCCCCTTCAGTAGTTCAGAGGGAGACAACCATTATTCCAGTTGATTTAGTTGTTCCAGCTAATCTAGTTTCTCCAGTTGATATCCCTAGATATATTGCAGTAGGGAATACAATTCCTTCCTGGGCTCAAAAAACTCTCCAAGAGGCAGAGGGACATGCAACCCCTCAAGGAACATCCTGAGAGAGTAATAGAACAAAGAGATTTTCGAGCTACTTTTCAGCCATGAGCCACAACATTGATTCTGAGCCTTCTTGTCATGGAGAAGCGACAAGTGAGAAGGTATGGAAAGATTCCATGACAGAAGAATATCAGTCCATCTTGAAGAATGATGTATGGGATATTGTTTTGAGACCAGAAGGGAAGTATGTAGTGAATTCCAAGTGGATTTATAAGATCAAGCATGCAACAGATGGAAGTATCGAGAAATACAAAGAGAGATTTTTAGCTAGAGGATTCTCACAAGTAGAGGGAGTTGACTATGATGAGACATTTGCTCCAGTAGCCCGATACACTTCCATCCATACTATCATTTCACTAGCTGCATCCATGGGTTGGAAACTACATCAGATGGATGTAAATACAACCTTTCACAATGGTGAGATTAAGGAAGAAGTTTATATTGAGCAGCCAGAAGGATTCCTGATACATGACGAGAAATCTCATGTATGCAGGTTGAAGAAACCCATGTATGGACTAAAGAAAGAACCTCATGCTTGGTATGAGAAAATGGATGGATTTTTTATGAGTTTGGGATTCAACAAGAGTGTTGCTGATCCAAACCTATATTATCATATTGTTGGTAATGAGTACCTAATATTGGTCCTATATTTGGATGACTTATTCCTCACTTGTTCAGAAAGACTTATTGTTGAATGCAAGTGAGCATTGACTTCTTAATTCAAGATGAAGGATCTGGGTATGATGTACTACTTCTTGGGACTAGAAGTATGGCAGAGGACTGATGATATTTTCCTGAGTCAAGGAAAATACAAAGTTAAAATACAAAGTTCGGTATGACAAAGTTCGGTATGACAAAGTTAAAATACATGCCTACATCAATGGTGATGGATTTGAATAGAATGAATGATGCTTCTATTGATCCAGGCGAGATTGATCCACATTTGTACTGACAACTAATTGGATCATGGATGTATCTGGTTAACACTAGACCTGATATATGCTATGTAGTGATTGTACTTAGTCAATTCATGTGTTAGCCAAGATAGAATCATTTG
>JASDQU010416078.1:0-10314 GCA_032191745.1 Picea mariana
TGGTGTCCTGTTTCAATATCCCATGTGTAAATGTCACTGCCTGCAGCGCTCATAATATGTGGACCTCTAGTGACCATACCCAATCTCCATGCCTAAGATTTTTGTGTCCCAAAAGAATCTTCAATTGCTGCTAACACTGTGATGCCACCTAGATTTAGATTCACATTCTCATAATCAGGAGCAATCCGATTAGTACAGAGGTAAATAGCAGGCAACACATCTTCTGGTGATAAAGCAAACAATCTTCGGAACATATTGCATAGTATGACAGTTGTCTTCAATTTACTACCTTCCTGTTCAACCAAATCAAATGTCCGTGCTAAGTGTAAGTAGGGCATTGATTCTCCTGCACACCGACATGTTGTATTCACATGTGATAAGATGCCACTTGGTATTAGGAGGGACTTATGATAATCCCAGAAAAGCTAGATTCAAGCGCAGAGGCTATCCTGTTCCAACGATCGTATTCATTTGCACCAACAGAAGGGTTTCTGCAGTGACTTGTGAGAAATAAACTCTGATTCTTTCTGAGCAACATTTGCATCCGTGGATAACGCATTAGGGATAGCTCCACCGACAACTTCATCCATGATGGGAGGACTAGCGTTCTCATCAGCAGGGCTCGTTTTATCTGTGTTGGCTCTGCGTTTTTGGAATCCTCTGCCATATAAATCGGGCAACGATTTGACACCTGCAACTATCTATGATAAACTCCTGCAATTTGATGAGAATCTCCTTCAATTGTGGCTTAGTTGGGACTTGGCTGAGCGCATGGAATAGGATCTAAGGAACGACCACCTGTATGGAAGTCCTTCCTTCAAACCTGAACTATAGCCTCTACCTGAATTTGGTGAAGATATTAGATCCCTGCCAAATGTAATCCAGACTGCAAATGTCTAGCTTGATAACCGCCTGTTGATTGACTGCAGCTTGTTGTCAAAAACCCTTTAGAGCACGGTCATATACAACAACTGTCCTTAACGCAACATCACTCCAACTTTATAAATCCTTCATCCGAGCATGGATTGCATATGTGTCAATATTTGGAAGAAGCTTTATGTTTCGATTTAATCTTAACCCATAGCTTGATTCATGGCTTTGACTCAATAGTTGGATATTGAATAACTGATTGTTGACATTTGGCATGAACAAGGATTTTAATTTTGATTGGGAAAGCTTTCGGTGGTTAAGGACATCCTGACATATGCCTCTAATCCACTGAAATGGTCGGCTTTCAGTGGTTAACTAGTCAATTTGAAGACCCGCTTAACCACCGAAAGCTATAATTCCAAAACTTGAAAGCCAAGACCCTGATTTTATCTCCTAAAGATTTCCAAAATGACGGTGCTATTTTGGAAGATAACACTTACAAGAAACTGATTCTGAACCAAGTGATTTAACTAGGAGAATTCATAATTTGGTGGAACTACAGCAAGATAGAGAGAAGCTCTTGGAAAAAACAGAATTGCATCAAGAAAGAATCAAGCAAACTTTCGACAAGAAAGTCAAATCAGATGTCTTCAAAACAGGGAATTTGGTCTTAAAGTGGGATGCAGCCATGCAGGAGAAGGGGAAACACGGGAAATTTGAGGCTCTCTGGACAAGTCCTTTTGTCATAACGGTGGTGCAGCAGAACAATACCTTTGTTCTCCAAACTCTTTCAAGCGAGGGAGTAGCAGGTGGCCCTTTAAATGGGCGCTTCCTGAAGATCTATTTCTCATAGGGCTTCCTTTGAAGCCAGGTTCTACTTGTACATATTTCTTTTTCAATTTTGTTTTCTTTATTTATGTCATCCAAATAACTCCATGCCCAATGGTACTAGCAAACTGTTTTTCAAATTTCTGTTTCAAGTTGTAATAAGGCTACTGAGTCTAGCTAGGTTCTTGGTCACCTCATAGGGAGATGCCCATCCCAGTTAGAGCCAAATGTTAGCTCCCAAAATGAACCCGTCCCTTTGGTCACATTTTGTGGTGGATAGCATGGCTATCGGTAGCTTCCTCATTTCATTTTTGAGTTTTTATAGTTGCAAAACCTAGGTTTTGGTTTTTGTCTTAGAAAATAATATGACCCATTAAAGTCTTCTTTTCAAAATTTTCATAATTCACTTTCAACAACTAACATGGCTCCAAAAGATGAGTGTTAGCTGGGGAAAGTGGCGACTTTCAGCAGCTAAGGAGCGTCTCTCATAGGTCTGTGCGCTGGTGAAAGTGTTGAATTCCATAGTATCCAAAGAAGCAGTGTCACAGGTCGTGCACTGGTGAAAGTGAAGACTTTCCACAGCTACGGAGTAGTTCTTACAAGTTCGCGCGCTGCTGAAAGTGAAGACTTTCAACAGCTAAGGATAAATTCTCACAGGGTGGCGCTCTGGTGAAAGTGAAGACTTTCAACAGCTAAGGAGCAGTTCTTGCGGGATCATGCGCTGGTGAAAGTGGTAAGTTTCTGCAGCTGAGGGGTATTTTTCATGGGCCGTTGGTTGGAGAAAGCACGAATCACGTGCGCTTATCCATGTTTCAAAATCAAATCATGATGTGATTGACTCACGCCATGCAATCAGAAAAACGCGCTAGAGAAAGTGGGTAATCATTCAAACTCGAGTTCCATGTCCCAGTCAGATTACATCTCGGATCTGGCTCAGAGACTCACGCTCCACAATCATGGCATCAGGGATGGCAAGTTCGAATTCAGTGGTGCAGGTACAGAGGATGTATTGTTGTGCTGACAACATCAAATCAAGGAATTGCTTCCATATCACACCTTGTTCACGAAGGATTGTTGAAATTTCAAATGTTAAAGAATAGAGCCGACTCCCGAGTGCTTTCAACAGCGCACTACCTCGGCTCGAAAAGCAGTTGCAGGGGTTGATATACCAAATTGTTGAGGTTTTCAAGCTACAGAATGGTGAGGAGACGCAGTGGTTCTCTACTCAGGAGAGAGCTGGATAGCCTATTTTTTATACAGACACATCCCGAAGTCCAGAAGCATTTTTCAAATGCAAGGTGTATTGAATTCGTTGAGAGGTTGCAAAATGATTGCCACCAGTCTACAGCAGAAGATTTTGCCAAGACTTTCGATGGGAACAAAGCTCGTTTTGGGTCATTGGAAATTATAATAGATGAAGCTGCCATTGCTGTAGCAACAGGCCTACCAAGAACGAGCCAGAGCTGGTTCAAAACCACTGCCCCCAAAAATTTGAATTTCAGAGCTTATTTGAAAGAAGAGTCCAGGCACAAGGCATGGAAAAAGGGTATGATGGTTTCCTATCTAGAAGAAGAATGGAAGGAGTTGTTCAGAGCCATCCAACTCTATATTACCTTGGAGGGCAGGTATGATAAAATCATGATGTCACTTCAAACTCCTAGACCATTTCACAGGAAAGACTCCGTTCAATTTACCTTTTTTCCTACATAAGAGTTTGACTAAGGTTTGCAAGAAGATCAGGGCCCAACCCTTGAGCATGAAAAGTACTCTGTGCCACTTCGGCCTCATAAAATTGATCATCCTAGAGGAATTGAAACAGCAGGGAAGGAGCTGGGAGCATTTTCTATTCTGGGAGGGTTTTGAAACACAGACTCAACCTGTAAATGAATAGGGGAAGGGTTCAAAAAAATAATCATCTCCTCAAAGTAATTCGAGAAAAAGAAGGACCCTGCCAGGACCTCCAGAAGACAGAATTTCTGGAGTAAATCCCCGTAGGTCAAAGAAAAGGTTAAGTTTCGAAACCACTGCAGAACAGCCCACAGAGTGTCCTATAGAGCAGAGTATAGAGAAGAGAACCAATGTATTAAACTTGCCTTATTCAGATTTAGAATCAGAGAAACAAGATCAATGCCCAGTCACCAAAAGTTCTGAGCAGTCAACTGAGTGTGCACAAAACTATGAGACCTTCACCCATACAGAGGAAGGAGAAACATCAAAAATCTCCAAGTCAAAGAAGTCTCAGAAAATCAAGCATCTGAAAGAGGTAATCGCTCAGCAAGAAGTCTTGGAACGGGTAATCAAAGAAAGGTATAAGAAGTTGTTTGATAACTTCGCCAAAACCAATGCTGTGTTTGAGAGACTGGCCAGGGAAAGTGTTAAAGAGAAGAAGAAAAAGAAAAAACTCACCAAATATTACAATAGTCTGTGGTGGCTTTCCAAACGCCTTAAAAGGCAGATAAGAAGATTGAAACAAAAGCAAAGACAAAAATCCCATCCAGATCTGAAGGTACTTGCTCAAGTCGCTCTTAATATGCAAGGTGAGAAACTGGAGGCACACTGAGTTTTGATGAAATCAAAATTTTGAAGGTGAAAACTCGTTTTGAGCACAATCAGGGCTTTCACCAGTGCAAAGAGATATTTTATGACCTTTTAGTTGTTGAAAGCGGCGACTTTCAACAGCTAACCTGCGGAATATTAAATGAGTTAGTTGTTGAAAGATGGAAAAGTATTTTTTGAAGCCAAGGACAAAACAGATCATTTTGAACAGGTTATGAAGGAGTTCCAGAGTATCAATGGACCATCAAATCGCATGCAAAGGTCTCAGCATCAGAGGTTCGAGAGAATTTTGGGCAACCACATGCAAAACAACTTCCTCAAAATTGACCATGAACGTTGGGGAGATCCAACTGTCAATACAGGTGTCCTGCCATGTTTCATCACATTGCAGATACCAGGAGTTGAAGGATGCAGATGGCGAATTTTGGAAATTGAAGACAGTTCAGGTTCTAAGTTTAGTTGTTAAGAATTTATTTTCAAGTTGTTGAGATAGATTTGAATTGTTTTTATTAAATATAGATCCATGTTTTTAGGATCTGTAAAACTATTTGTAAGAGGCTATAAATGCCTATTATTGATATGAAATAAGGGTTCAAACTGGGAGATATTTCATGCCATTGTGTAGACTCTTTTTGCATAAATAAAGTGGAGTTTCCTTTCGTTTGCAATACCAGAATTGTTCATCTTTCATTCTCTGTACTTTAATTTCAGTTTATTTTAGTTCATAAAGACTGTTACCTCTTTGTTGAACTCATAGGCTTGAAATTAAAGGATTCCTTGTTGTCTTGTATTAGGCCCTACTTTCACTTGTATTGGCAAATCAAGAATAGTATTCTCCGTCCTCTCTTTCAATTATTTGATCTGGCTATTGTTTACTGAAAGCACTGTATCTTTAGATGTGTGATGAGTTGTTTCTTATACAAATCATTGAAGACCCCATTGTCCCAAATACATAAAAACCATTATTTCTAAGTGACCAACCATCCTTAGCCTACAACCCTAAGGAGTTTCTTGGAGTGATAACAACATCTTCATGTTGCAGCTGATTTTTGAACTAGTCCAAGCTCTGTAAGAATATGTCGTAACCAAGCTACTTGTTTAGTTTCCTTTTACTCTGCTTCACAAGAAGAAAGAGAAAGAGTTCTCAACTTCTTCTTGGACCATGAAATCAGACATGAACCAAGCTGAAAGATGTACCCTATAGTATACCATCTATCCAAACTATCACCTGCCCAATCAGAATCTGTATAACTAAGAAGTAGACCATCTATCTGAACTATCACCTGCCCAACTAAAAATTTTATAACCAAGAAGAGAAATTGTAGCCCTACTCTAATAGAAAACACCATAATTCACTGTCCTGTGTAAATATCTGAGAATTCTCTTTGTTGTATGCCAATGACTCTCATGAGTCTTGTGCATAAACCTTGAGACCATACTAATGAAAAAAGAGAGATAAGGCATGTTATGTGTCAAATATATCGAATTTTCCACAAGTTGATGGTAAAGAGAAACAACAACAAGAGGCGTAGTCCAATCAAAAATTAAGTTTACACCGAACTGAAATGGCATTGGTGAAGGCTTACAATCACTCATATGGAACCAAGCAAGTAAATATATTGCATACTTAGGCTGAAAAATAAATATACCATTGGATATATGTCAAATCTAAAGATCTAGGAAATAGTGCAAGATGCCTAAATCTATCATTTCAAATTGATTCTTAATATTATTCTTCAAGCCCTGTATAGATGCAAACCGACTGCATGTAATGATAATATCATCCACATATAATACAATAATGAGGACTTCATCACCAAAGTGATTTACATACAAATTCAGAGCATATATACACCATTTGAAACCATTCTTCAAGAAATAAGTGTCAATTTTCTCATACTAATCTCTAAGGGCCTGCTTAAGACCATATAAAGACTTGTTTAATTTGCATACCAAACTGACAATTTTAGCAATGACAAAATCATAGGATTGTTGCATATAAATGTCTTCACGAAGAACACCATTCAAAAATGCACTCTTGACATCGATTTGGTGTAGTTCCCATTGATAAGATGCAACAAGAGAAAGAATAGTTTGGATGGTGTTCATTTTAGCAACTTGAGCAAAAGTTTCATTATAATAAATACCTTCTTGTTGAGAAAAACCTTTTGCTACTAATTGGGATTTGTGTTTTTCAATATTTCCTTCTACAGCAAACTGTGTCTTATACATCCATTTACAACCAACTAACTTTCGTCCTTGAGCAAGGGGAACAAGAGTCCAAGTCTTGTTCTTCATTAATGAGTCATACTCTGCAGTCATTGCTTTTTCCCATGCAGGTTTGTCCTTAGCTTGAGCATATGGCGAAGGATCATTTGTAGAAAAAACTTTAGTCATAAGAGAAAAGTCAGATCTAGTTTGATAAGCATAGGAAGGAATACCAATATCAGAACCTACGGATTTAAGAGTTTTTTATGCCCAAACAAGAAGAGGGGTAGTGGAAGGAACCACTCTATTATCTTCAGAACATTCAAGAGGATCGCTTGAAGAGGTAGGTGAACTAGGATCAAGATTAGGCACAGAGCTGGAAGAAGGGGTAATCGAGATGGGAGTAGAAGGAGATGAAGGAAAATTCAAGGCAACATGAGGTTCAAGAGACTCAAGGGAAGGAGAGACTTTGTTAAATTTAACATCGTTCCAAATGATAACACCTTGAGTAGATGGATCAAATAACTTGTAAGCTTAAGAATTTTCACTATAACCAATGAAAATACATTTGTGAGACTCAGGCTCTAACTTTTTCTCTTTGTCATCGGGAATATGGGTCGAACATTCACTACCAAATATCTTAAAGTTACTTATATCGAGTTTTCTTCCATTCCCTTTTTCTTTGGGAGTAACCTACAAAACTTCCTTAGTAGGAAATCGATTTAAAATATAGTTAGCACAACAAATGGCTTCAAACCAAAACTTGTTATGTAATCCTTTAGAATAAAGCACACATCTAGCCATTTCAACCAAAGTTCTAGTTTTCCTTTCAACTACCTCATTTTATTGAGGTGTATAAGTAACAGTATTGTGATGTTGAATACCATGCTTAGATAAATATGTAATAAATCCATTTTTAGTGAATTCCTCCCCATTATCAGTTCTCAATGTCTAAATACTTTCACTAGATTCATTTTCAACCATGGATTTAAATTTTTGAAATTTACCAAAGGTTTCACTTTTATGTTTCAAAAAATAAACCCAAGATTTTCTACTATAATCGTCAATAAAAGTAAGAAAATAGACAACATGAGAAAAATAAGGAATTTCAAGAGGACCACATATATCACTATGAAATAATTGCAATTTATTTTTAGCACGCCAAGCTTTACCTTTCTCAAACATTTCCATATGATGTTTACCAAGAACACAACCTTCACAAACACCTTTAGTGGAAAAAATTGAAGGTAAGCCAAGTACCATTTTAGATAACATTTTCATTTTACCATAATTCAAGTGATCTAATATTTTATGCCATAATATACTTTGTTCATCAGCATGAGCAACATAGGAAGAAAATGGTCGATTTTTAGTTGAATGAAAACCAGTATATTTATATAAACCAGAATCATGATCAACATGACCGGAAGAAACTACATTGAAGTTGTTGAACCAGATCCTAAAAATATTTTATCCTTAAGGCCTAGATTGTTATTTTTCGAGTCTTTAAGTTTTTGGCTTTCCTAAAACAAGATGTTCGTCATTTCTAAAATTCGCGATACCTTTTTAATTATTATTTTTGAATAAAGAACGGATAAAGTTTACAAAAAATATTAATTTTCCAACACTCTTCGAAAAATTATTTAAAAGAAGTATAATTTTAAATTCGCGAGTTTTTCATTCAAATGTTAAAGAAATCGGGATTCGGGGTTTTCATAAACAAATTTTTGATGCAAATCAAATTGCGAAACTCCGATCCCCGATTTCTCAATACTTTAAGACTTAATTAAAACGTAAATTTATTAATTCTCAATTAAAAGGGTTTAAAAGTTAAGTTAATCACGTCGCAATATCGGGATTCGCGGTTCAATGAGATCATATAATCTTGTCATTGTTTTTCCCGATTTCCCGATTTTGCGATACATCTGATCCTTAAGTAAAGATATTAAACAATGTAATCTCTGCTAAGAATGATTAAGAGTTAAATAATTACATCACGATTTCGGGATTCGCGGTTCTATGAGAAGCGTGTTTCTTGTCATCCTTTTTCCCGAAATCCCAATCACCAAAATCCTTACTCATAATTCACATTTGAAATAAACTATATCTATTTTGGCCTTAATCTTGATTACTGAGTTGATTAAGATAAGTTAAATCATGTTTTAAATAAACAGGTCATCGCCATTTCGCAATTTCGGGATTCGCGATTCCATGAGAGCACGACTCATGTCATCAGATTTCCCGAAATCTCGACTTCTGATTTTCCGATTAACGAAATTTCGAAAATATTGAATCTCAATTAATCAACATCTTAAAAAACGTTTTAATTTTTATTTGAATGTTCATTAATGCTTCATGTTCTGATTTAGTATGTTTCTCTTTATATTTGAAAATGACGAGAAAGCCTAAGTACGGACATTGAATGCATATCTCCGAAAATCTTTTATTCATTACGGGCTTTTATTTTGTGACAGATGTACGATTCTCACTATATGTAAGATATATTCAAAATAAACGATCGAACGTCTGTATTTTATTTTCAAAGATAAGTTTTTTCATCCACTCTCTGTGGCAGGTTTTCAAATTAAACGCAGAGCTATGGCACCCAAAAAAGCACCGAAGAAAAACGAAGACCAACCGGAAGGTGATATTATCTCCAATACTACTTCATCCGGAGTACACTCTGTCAAATCGTCGACTGGAATTTCAGAAAAGTTGGAGGATGAGCTTAAATATGCAGACCCTGATTTAGAAAATCATCTCCGAGACATTGTCGAGTCTGAGCTTCATAAGGTTGTTGCACGTCCGAGGTTGGTAACATATACCGATATGATTTGCTGGGCTCTGGATAGGGTGGACATCCCGACAAGAAGCATTCTGAATGAGCAAGGAGTTGTCGTCGGCTCATTCAGGCCTGAGCACATTCAAGTAATGTATAAACTCTCGCCGAATTACAAACACACCTTTAATGTTGAATTCTTAGCTGAGTTTCAAAGAAAGGAATGTGTTGAGGCAGGCCAGACATATCCTAACATAATTAGAGGATGGGCGAGGTCTGAAGATAAGTTTAGGGCCGATGTTCATGGGATTTATGCTTCGGCCTCTTTAAACGAATATATGGTTTACCTAGCCATGATGTTATCCAGACTTTTCGAGAGAAAAGATCCCTGTCACTTTCATGCAGACTGAACACCCTTCCTAGAGGAAGTTTCGGAAGGACGTAGTTTTAACTTGCATAAAAAAAATTCAGATAACCTCACAAAAGAGGTTGTAAAGTATAAAGAAGCCAAGTCAAAAGGACAGTCGGTGTCTTTTTATATGTCTGTGTATATTATAGATGCCATTTGTTTTATGACTCCTTTTCCATTAATGAATTGGAGCTGGAATGTTTCTTGCCCAGAGCCTGTTCATAAATACCACTCAGCTCTCTGGGAAGAAAATGCTAAAGACGTTTTTTATGATGTTTGTCATTATGTAATTATCCTTCTGAACAAAATATTCTTTGGATGCGAACCCCCTCGCATTTCTGACGCAGTCATAGAAAGCCTCAAATCGGTTGCCGACTGGTTTATTGAGGAAAATTTTCCTATGTCATGGTTTATGGCTGTTCCATTCCACCTCACGCACTCCCGAAATTCTTACCAGATAGATTAGTATGCAGAGAAGTAGCTCATCAATTAGCCAAGGGTGGTATTGGGTTAGAATTAAAAGCTCTTCAGAAAAAAGCATGGCCATCTTTCCCTGTTTATGTCGGGAAATTTACTTTATCAAACTTGGGCCATTCTAAGGCGGAGGCCGAGTCATTGGAGGAAGTAAAATTAGTAAATAGTGAGCACAGAAAACATGACCCTT
>JASDQU010416081.1:0-10227 GCA_032191745.1 Picea mariana
GACAAACTTGTATTTTTCTTGAGTCATGTTGTGACGTAGCGGTTGGTTGTTGCTGCCAATGCAGTTTTGTCTAAGCTTGGTTCTCTCCCCATTCTCCCATCCTTTGCCTAACTTGCTTGGCCTCCATCGTGGACCTCTGCATCTTGGACGCACCTCTGAAACCAGTAAATCGTGAAGCTGACATGTGTCTTCCTATGAATCACAACGTATCTGTACATGCTAGAGCCGTGATGTGCCTTATTGAATGGTGGTTGCTACCATCCCCTGAGCTATATTGAGCCTTTCTATTGTCCTCACTTGTTAGAATTGAGTTGAATCTAGTTGAAGAAGCGGGTTTTCAGGCCCGTGGTTGAAGAGGCAGGTTGTCAGGCCTGTGAGCAACTCTCTCTAGGTGAGAGAGATTGATGGGAAGTGGTTTTCTCCTAGAGAGAGTCCAACACCAGCTATGGAGCTCTGAGAATTCCTGATTCAGCCTGTTGCCGAGACCTTGAAAGGGAATTTGAGCAGCCGATGTACTATGAAACAATGAAGGTGCATATTCCCTGGGTGGAATAGGCATGTGGGGAATGAGAGTCTGTGAGTAGTGGGCATAAGTAGGCTCTTGAAGAGAATCCTTCTAGTTTCACTATGCAGTTTTCTGTAATCTCAACCAAGCCTAGGAATTCCCTTGCTCGATAGAGTTTAGTCCCAGCTTGGGGGTGACCCACTGCTGAGTGTGATGATCAATGTGGTCTATGGTTGGGAGGTTTGTGGAAGGTCTGCACGCAGTTGGTGTACTTCAATTAAAATATAAGTACCCATTCCTATGTTCATTTACATGCTATGTATTTGTACATGCTATATTGATGAGTATTTCTTGTATATGTTGTTATATTATGGGTTCTACCTGTGATTACTGCATGTATTCTTTTACTGTTATTTCCGCATTAGTTTGTGTATTAGACAAGTATGTTGTTTGTTTATGTTTATTTTTATAGGCATATGATAAATTTTATTTCTATGAGATATCATGGCCCAACCTGGGTGGTCGGGGGATGTTACAAAATGGTATCAGAGCTAGTTGGAAGAAGATAAGGTATTTGGGTAGCATTTCCTGACATAGGTGTAGATGGCCGGGGGCGTCATAGGGTTCTCAAAGAGATTTACACACAACTCTGGTTATCATCATAGAATCCATCTCATGATCAAGTAAATTTGTCAGAAGCTTGTGAAGCTACACTTCTTCACACACTCAATGCTATATACTCTGCTTCTGTGGTACTCAAGGCCACAGAGTTTTGTTTCCTGCTACATTAGGAAACCATGGAAAAATTAACAATAAAACAACAACCGGATGTGCTCTTCTGGTCCACTGTACTCTCTACTCAATTTGTATCGACATATCCCTGCAAAATCAAGTTCACACTGGAGGCATATCTTAGGCCATATCCAACTGTGCCTCGTATATATCTCAATACATAATTTAATGCTATTCAGCGAGTCTGTCTCGACTGACTCATGGATTGACTAAGCACATTCAATGCATAACATATTTTTGGTCTGGTGTTAACCGGATACATCAATGATCCAAGCAACTGTCGGTACACATGTGGATCAATCTCGTCTGAATCAACATCATTTATTTTTCGTCAAATTCACAACGATCGGTGTAGACATGGATTTGCATTCTGTCATACTCAACTTCTTTAATATCCCCATTGCATATTTTCCTTGACTTAGGAAAAGTCTCATTGGTCCTCTGTCATACTTCTTGTCTCAAGAAGTAGTGCATCATACCTAGATCCTTCATCTTGAAATCAGAAGTTGAGGCTTGTTTGTATCCAACAACACAAATTCCTAAATAAGTCAGCAAAATCAGGCTCTCATCACCAATAATGTAACAATATAGGTTTGGATCAGTAATACTTTTGCTAGAACCCAAAATCATCAAGAATTCATCTATTTGATGTATTTTCCAACTCATCGATGGTAGTATAGATGGAAGTGTATCAGATTACTGGATCAATATGTCTCATCATAGTTCACTCCCTCTACTTGTGAGAATACTTTGACTACAAGTCTCATTTTTATATTTCTCAACACTTCCATCAACTGCATGTCTTTCTGCCTCTTGCAGAGTTTTTCAAGCCCCGACATACCTTTTTTTTGGCCTATTGCAAAGTCCCTGGGAATATCAACTAGAAAAACTGGATCAACTGTATCAATGACTGTCTCCCTCTGAACTGCTGAGGGGGAGAAGGTATTTGTCTTTTCCTTCTTTTCAAATAGTTTTGACTCCCTCTGGGTCAAGTGACTCCCTTTGAAGTCTTGAAGGAAAAACATCTTCCTTTGTTGTTAACCTGCTTGGAACAAGGAAACAAACTGCATCCTTAGTGACATAATGAGGTAAAGCAATCAGAGGGAGATGGACAACCTTGTCACAAGTATCATGCCTCAGGAAAGAAACGTCCTCTTTATCAAAATTTGAGCACAACAGACGTTGATAATCTTCTTCATAGAATAAATCCAAATTATCAAAGGAATACTCATCAAAATACTCAAGGTGTGAACGAAAATCATCAGGAGAACATTGCACTGGGCATCCTTGGGTGCCTGGAAAACTTCTATAATTATATCATCATCTTGTTTCCAAATGCCAAAATTATTAGGAACATCATATGATTGTTGTAAAGGAAACGTTCGAGGATGTCCTTCCATATCATAAATGGGATCCTCATTAGATCCAATCACATCCCACTTATGTCTTCCATCATGTATGAACTCATCAATATTATCAACTATGTCACTACCTTTATCATAAAATGAAGGATTTAATGCATCCAACGACTCCTCTAATACTTCTTCACTTTCCAAATCATAAAATAAAGCATCATTAAAATCTTGGAAAGGGAAATAACTTACCGTGTTCACTTCTTGCTATGCAGGAGCATCAAAGTCTTGGATGAATTCATCAAATGGAAGAGCATCCAATATATCATCCACAAGACTCGTCTCTTTAATAACCTTTTTGCCTTCATTAGAAAATGAAGAACCTAACTCTTCCAAGGGTTCCTTTACTTCTTCACCTTCTGGATCATAGAACAAAGTGTCATCAAAAACCTGGAAAGGAAAATGATTCACCTCATTCTCTTCGTCTTGTGCAGGAGAGATAGGATCTTGGAGATTTTCATCGGAAGAAGGAGAGGATACTAGTGCTTCATCCTCATAATTCACTTCTTTAGTCAAGTATTTACTGTATTCTATTGAAACATGGGAAAAATCTTGCTCCTGTTCAAGGGGTTGGAAAACTTCATAAATTTCTCCTTCTATATCAGAGGGTTCTTGGTATTGAGTATGGTACACATCCCTGAGATCTTCCACAATCTCAGTGGTGAATCCTTCGTCCTCTATGGATATTGCGAGATTTTGAAGGGAATCTTCATATGTCTAGCATTGTGGTTTCACAAACTCAATAAACCTACCGATTAGGTCTACGAAAGATGATATACCCTTATCATCGCAACAACCTTTAATCCAATCATTCAAAAAGGATGGTAGGTAAAGTATGAACAATTTTACCAGAGCATCCTCCCCTTCAAATCGTATCTCACTTATATACTTCAATAATTATACAATGTGAGTAATTGGGAGGCCTTTGAATGTTGGATAGTTGTTTAACCATTTTACATCGAGATAATGCGGGTATCCTTGAAAAATTTCAAAATCAATAGTCAGATACAATTGTTCCTAGGGTTTCATGATCCCATATCTTGGAAATATCACAACGTTGAGAGTAAGGTGGCACCTTGAAAAAGGTCAGTGGATTTTCCAGATATCCTCTTAAGTATTATCAAAGGAAGTGAGGGAATTACTCTCATTGGAGTCGCCATACAAGTTTTGTAAGAGAAAGGATTTGAGGGAAAGGATTACCAAAAAAGTGTCATTGAGGAATATTGAATCAGTGTTCCCCGACAAAGACGCCAAAAATGTTATTGCACAATCTATACTTGCCCAAATCCCAAGGCAAGTGAAACAATATTAGCATAACAAGGGCGTGACCTATCACTGTCACCTTAATTGGAAACCCCTTTCTCTTTATGAGTAAAATAAAACTACCCCAACGGAGACGTCCCTAGTGGCCTAAAGGGCTGGTGAAATGAAGCAAAGATGTAAAGATTAACCCCCCTCTCACTGACCACTTAAGTGAAATATATCACAAAGTTTATGTCTCAAAGGGATGAATCAAGTGTAGAAGATGAAGTGTACTAGCTTGGAACAAGACAACAAGCATATATATGGCAGATTGAAGTACAAAAGTGATATTAATGCTTCAATAAGACAATAAACTAGTGAAACATATGTTAGCTGATATAAAACTGCATCAATAGACAAGTTTACAACATCAATTAGTAATGTATAACAACTGCAAGAAATATTCTTCAAAAATGCTCAAAAAGACAATGAAAATATAACATTTGATGTATAGAATGATAATATCTTGTCATGAACAAATTTTGAAGTGATTAGCTATCAAATAATATGAATTATGCAAAAAATTTGTAGCTTTTAGATGGATGTAGCAAATGTTTATAACAACAACAAGTAAGCTATCATTTTATGCTAAGTTAGTGTTAGTATTAGTTAGTCAAATCTTAGGAGAAGAGTGTTTGATTGTTTAATCATTCCTTCAACAAGAGAGAGGAAAGAACTAGTGCCTTCTAGGGATTATGGAGTCAAAATGGATGACTTCTTCTAAGGTTGCAAATCAATTTGAGAATGCACAAAAGTATAAGAGGGAAAATGCATAGGATAAGTAGAAACTTAAGTCCCCCTATGCATTGAACTCAAGAGACAAGATGCTAGGGTGTAGACAATTCTAGTCACTAACACCTTTCTCTCCTTAGGCTTCTTATGGAATAAAACTTATGAAAATATAACTAAGTCAAAATCCTTAGAGAACTAACAATTTAGGGCTCTATGGTTTCACTAGTCACTAGATCAATTCAATGAAAATCATGGAAAATAGAAAGTAAGAAAGTAGCAATTTAAGTTCCTTACTTCAAGCATTAAGTATACCATGCAATTTCATAATCTTGTATGAGAAAATAAAACCATACACAAACCATTCAATAGATGACAAAAATAAAGATTTTACTTACTTGCACCAACAATAATCATGAAAATACCATGCAAGATCACCATTAAAACTTCCAAGATTGATCCAAGTTGCAAAAAATAGCCTTATACAAGAGTGCACCTCACAATTTCAGCCAATATCCCTCACTAGGGAAAAAAWTTCAKAACTCTTCTCTTGTATCATAAGTTGTGATGTAAAAATGAGAGTATTTTATGTTTATTTATACAAAATTTTGACCTTTAATTAATTTTCAAGTCAAAATAAGGCCTACTAGGACATTTTACAATAAAATTCAAATTTGACATAATTAAAATTAATTTGCATCTAAAGACACCTCCAAGGGTGACACCATGCCCTTCTAGGGTGACGTTGAGGCCGATAGGTGGAACATTGAGCTAGAAATGTGGGATGCTTGGCCTCTAGAAGCTCCAGATGATGCCCACACATGCCACTGGGCTCATAAATTCCTCCAAAATGAAAACCCTAGCTCTGGATGAAATCTAGGGTTATGATGGTGACGTCCAGGGCCCTCAAGGGATAACATCCATGTGGAAGAGAAAGGCCCCCCTGGGTCTAGGTCTGCCAGGGTGCCTCGAAAGGAAACATCCTTTTTTTTCCCAGTGCAAGTCTTCAATTTCTTCTTACCACTAGTTGGGGTTGCAACATCCATCTGTAGGATTTAATCCCCCATGAAGGTCCGAGCTAACAATTCCCTCATGTGTACCTGTCCATTGGGAAAGGTTCTGAAACAACAACAAGTACGCCCTCCAGGGGTCCATAAGTCATATGGATCATAACATGTAAATCACATCCAATAATCAAATTACCCAAACATGTGCATCAAACCCCTCTTAACCTAGACAAATGCTCAAAGACATTATGCAATTTGACAATTTACGTTTGGAGAAGGTCTCAGGATGTCCTGTTGGGATAACCTATCTTAAGTTTGGGGTGTTTCCCAGGTGGGATCTAATCCAAGTCATATAAGTGTATGAGGTGGCATGGGGTGCATGTAATAATAGGGAAATGTAAAGTCTTACTTGTGGGTTCCTTTGTAGAGAGAGAGTTGCACCTGGTCATAAATGCAATTGTTTCCTAGCCCATTCATTGCCTTTTATTCTTATCTTTTTTTATTTTGATCTTTTACTTTTGTGCTTCAAGGGAATAGTTCAGGGCCACTGTCCTGGCTTGATGAATAGAGGTGACAACGTTGTCGACAAACATTTCATGGAAATGAGAAGGTTGTCTCGTGATGAAACCCCCTTTCTCTTGGCTATGCCACCAAGAGCCACTACCCTAGTTTGGTGATCAAATAGGTGTTAGTGTCATACCGCTACATGCCCATGGTCATAATAGGTTAGCTTGTAATGAGACCTCCTATCCATCAACTAGTACCTTGAGTGTTTATGTATCTTATGGGTCCCCTTCTCTTACTAAGAATATTTTCACTTCTTTCTCGGGGATCCCTAGGCGAAGCATCTCAAAGGTTTCAACATTGTATTTTAACTCTTGCCAACTACTTTTACCCTCTAGGCCTTTAGACCCTTCTTCCCACGAGGTAAGGTACAAACCTTCCTAGTGTAGACAATCCCAATGCCCAAACAAGGATAGGGGAGATGGAAGAAATAAAGATAAAAAATGGCAAGTATGGAGGGGACAAATTATGACTTTTCACATAACCACCCAGTAGCAACCCATCCTAAAGGGAAATCAACTTACTAGGGTGCCATGTTACCCTTCCAGGTATGAATGAGGCAAAGAGAATAATTTCCAAGCAATCATCATGAAATGAATAAGGATTCAATACAACATATTCAAGTGCTTCAGAAATCAGAGTGATACATACCATGATACCCAGACTCATTACCTCATGGTGCAAGACTCACCACTACTTCAGAACCAGGCTGGTGGGATGGATACTGCTGCTGGTGATAAGTGGATTGTACTAAAGAAAAGAGGGTCCCTCCGGGGCAATGCTCAAGTTTTCTGGCTCTCAGTACTCAATTTCTATGACCTATGGGCCTCGAGACGTGATATCCTTAGTTATCCCTAAGCTAGGGGATAACAAGCACACAATTTATGTTTCTAATTCTTAGGAGTTGAGAAATTTAGTGTTGAAAGTGGCACACAATGTACCATACATTTTCCATCCAAAGTACTAGAATACAATTGTTCCAGTGGTTGGAGGCCAATATTTCTATCTTATAATGAAAAAAAATGCGGCTGAATACATATATAGGTGCATGGAATGTCAAAAGATGAAGGTTGGACATAGACATCTAATAGTATTCTTATAGCCATTACCCATTCTTGAATGGAAATGGGAGATAGTTATGATAGATTTCATCACCAAGTTGCCAGGAAAAACAAAGTAGCATGATTCCATCATAGCAGTGGTGGAAAATATTACAAAGGATGCACATTTTATTGCAGTCAAGATGACTCACAAGGCAATCAAAATTGCAGAAATTTATATGAAAGAAATTTCCAGGCTACATGTTGTGCCTAAAAAAATAGTGTTAGAGAGAGATCGAAAGTTCACTTCCAGTTTTTGGAAGGGGTTGTTTAAGGGATTTGGGACTAATATGAATTTCAACACAACATATCATCTAGAGTTAGACAAGCATACAGAAAGAATCAATCAGATAATTGAAGATATGTTGAGAATGTATGTAATAGAAAATCCTTCTAGGTGGGAGGAATACCTTCATCTCATTAATTTTTCTTATAAAAATGAGTATCAAGAATCATTGAATATGAACCCATTTGAAGCCTTATATGGAAGAAAATGCAACATGTTAGTGAGATGGGATAACCTAGCAGACAAAGTCGTCATTGGGATAGAATTACTAAAGGAAATGGAAGATAATATGGTAAAGATCAAACATAATTTAAAGGTTGCACAGGATAAGAAAAAGATTTATGGCGACAAAGGAAAAATACACAGGGGATTCAAAGTGGGTGAGCATGTATTTGTTGGCAAATGTTTAACAGGTAGCACATGCTTGTCATTGATGGAAAGTACAACAATGAAGATGGCATGAGTACAGGAAGAATGTAACAGACGTGCACCATAAGTATTTTAGGAAGACGCTGCAGAGCAAGCCCGATAAGTTCAGAAAAGATAGTGCAGAGGATTGTTGGCAGGTTATTATCAGGCAAAGTAAGCTTGTCATTGATGGCAAGATCAGAGTATGCAGCGAAGGCAAAAGAAGGACAAAGTACGCTCCGGAGGAGAAGCGCCAGTGATTTCTAGATCTCATCCTGAATTCCTGATGGCCGTCAGATCTAAATGAAGACAAAAGGAGCGCACAGATCTGGAGGATAGATCTCAGGCGTTAGATCTGAGCGCAGGGTCCGACCACCGTTGGATCGAGAAAAACTTGCATGATCTTTAAAAGTGCAAGGAGTAGAGGGCTCACAAACCCCGAAAGCAGGAGGACCGTCCATCTCAAGGGGTTATGTGGACCGTTGATCTGACTCCCTGTCGGAGTTTCGGGGATCGAGAGTTGGAGATGTCAAAGAATATTGACATCAAGAATCCCAAAATCATGATGTGTGAAATCCTGACTGAATCTGAACCGTCAGATCAAGATGTGATCTAGACTGTCGACCCAACTCACGTCAGCAGACCACGTCAGCTAGGAACACGTGGCACAACCAGGTAATGACAAGTGTCAGACCGATTCAGCATGCCAAGCACATGTAAGTCACGAATCAGGGTGACACATGGCAGTTATTTAACACATGTGACGTCAACAGACTTACACCATGTCGGTGTTTTGAGGATCGCGTGTTGGAGATGTCAAAGAAACAATGCAACAAGAATCCTGATTTCGCGATATGCAAAATCGCGACTTAAATCGCATCCGTTGAATCAAGATCAAATCTGGACTGTTGATTCCAATCCATGTCGAAGTTTCGAGGATCGAGTGTTGAAGTTGTCAAAGAACATTCACCACAAGAATCCCGATTTTGCGATATGCGAAATCATGATGTAATCTGAGCCGTCAGATCAAGCTTTGATCTGGACCGTTGATTCCAGTCAATGGAGAGGCATCGGGGATTGAGAGTTGGACATGTCAAAGATTATTGACATCAGGAATCCCGATATCGCGATATGCAAAATCATAATTTAATCACAGCCGTTGAATAGAGATCGGATCTGGATCGTTGATCAAACTCCATATCAGAGTTTCGCGAATCGCGACATAGAGAGGCAAAGAAATCAATGCATCAAGAATGCCGAAATCACGAAATCGTGATTCAATCGTAGCCGTTGAATCAAGATTAGATCTCGACCATGGAATCACAGGACATGTGGCAAGTCATCAAAATTTCGCTGACTTGGGGTCAACGGAGCGTAGTGTCGAAAATCGCAAAATGCGAAATCATGAAAGCGCCTTATGCATAAGGCTGTGGTCACAGCCCTTGGACACATCAGTGAGAGATGGAGGAAAGAGATAGAGCAACCAAGCTCATTTTCGGGGATTGCGACTTGGAGAGGAAAGAACACAATGCAATAGGAATGTCGAAATGCTGAAACCCGATTTAAAGTAAAGATTAATAAAGCTCATCCAAGGACGTAGATTAACCTGAATGAGATCTGAGGGCTACTATTGCACGACACAGTGAAACTGCTAGAAACCATTGATGGTTTCTACCAGAGGATGCGAATACACTTCGGGATGACTGACAGAGGAGGTGAAGAGTCTCTGAGAGGAATGAAGATGTTCGTGGAGGCGATTGACAACTGATGAGCATTGAGGTCTGTAATTGAAATAGAGAAGGTGAGTTTGATTGTCACAGAGAAGACAAAGAGTCTCAAACTGCCAGAGAGGCTGAGGAATCTCAGTATAACATACAGTGATGTTGGACATGCGGGGCGAACCACCAAAGAAGCTGAAGAATCATGATGATGATCAGACAGAGCACTCGATAGGTGGAGGATAACAGCGCGGATTCAGCATGCAGAGGCATTGCGAACATTGCATGCACAAGGTGCACAGAAGCTATAAATACACGGTACAGAGAAGAGATGGGGTTGCTGTTGCTATTGGAGTTGGCAGTGGTTGTTGTTGGTGAAGGTGATTCATGTGTGAAGAAGGAGG
>JASDQU010416083.1:0-10261 GCA_032191745.1 Picea mariana
ATATATATATATATAATTAAGCATGAGATTGTTATTTCGCAAAGTAGTGCCTGCCCGACTAATGGAAAGAGAGTGTTATAGTATGGTATCAGAGTGTTACATCTTCGAATGAAAGAGTGTTACAGTATGGTATCAGATCATTACAGCTTCAAATGAAAGAGTGTTACACATTCCAACATGAAATTTGCAAGTCAAGTAGTCACATGAACATTAACTATAGGAAAGTTTCTGTTCATAAAAATGAGTAATGAATTTACTGATATTAATGAGGATCAGACGTATGCATAGAGTGATAATTCATTTTATCCAATCAATTGGTTGTAGTTGTGATTAAATTTTTAGTTATGGACAATTCTTAGAACACTTCATAAGGTTTTTGTACATATTGAAATGAGAGTATGATGTACATGAAATACGACAATTTTTTGGCTGAATGAAAGATAGAAGCATTGCGGGAAAAATAGTATTCAACATGGTGCTTGATGAAAGCCATAAGGAAGACTGCATCCTATTATTGCAACAACAATGAAAAAAATTATGAAAAATAATTTCATATTTTGGGAAAACTTGAATTCCTTATGAAATTAATTTTATTTCTAAATGAATTATTTTATGTTCTCTCATGATAACTGCATGTGTGTGAAGCAAATGAGATAATAATGATCAAAGTTGGAATGCTAGAAAGAAAAACTACTGTTGAGGACACTGAATCCCTATAATTGTAGAACCTTGGTGGGGTTCTGGTAATGGGTTAGCACTCTCCTTGTGTGTGCAAGCCTTGGCAAGATGGATCGTTGAAGGACTGTGTAGTAATGAGGGGATGCCTGAGCCTAGAAGGGCGAGTGCAACAAAGAGGAGGAAACTGCAACAAAGAGGAGGAAAATCAAGGATTCTTGTGGCATGGTATCTTCCATAAGGAGGGTGTGTCAAATGGAACAATCAGTTGAATTATTTCAAGAATCAACTCTATGGAATAGAGAAATTGACTTCCAGCTGCAGTATGAATACCATAATTGGTTCTTTAAATTATAGCACCATATGGATAACAAGCTTCCAATGGATAAATCTTGGAGATTTTTAAAGAATTTGAATGGTACATGGTATATAATGCACTCAGGGCAATGCATAAATAAGGGGAGGGGATTCTAACATCCCAATATTGCGCCCAAATTGTAATTGCGAATGTAAATATGTTGTTTAGGCTGGTGAGCCAAGTGATTATAAGTTAGGAGACTTATGTGACGATTAGGAAGGAGAGCCTAGATGCTAAAGGCCAAAGAGCCTATTTTTGTATATGCAAATACTTGTATCATTAATATAAATACATCATTGTGTGTAGACCGACCACGATAAAAGAGAATGGGGGACTAAGCTCCACTAGGTAGGGTGAGGGAAGGGGCTAAGTGTCTAGGATTAGGGGCTAAGATAGAGGGCTTACCACTAAAGGAATAATATTATATTATTATTTCCAAAAGGATAAGGTTGGACATAATCTCTGTTGTGCTAAGTTCCTGGGGAAAAGGGAACAAGTGTTAAGTGGAGCTCATGCAACTTTAGGAAGACATGTTTCAACCTAAGCGCATGCAACTTATAGTGGGGAAAGACAACTTGTTGAGGGCTTATCCCTCCACTCTCACATCGATCCACACTCTCCCATCCTTCACCTAACTTACCGGGGTCTTGGTCATGGACCCTGACATCCTTCACGCACTTTGGAAACTAGTAACTCATGAAGATGACCCGTGTTTTCCTATGAAGCACATCATATCTATACTTTCCAAAACCATGTTGTGCAATATCAAATTGTGGTTGTTTCCATCCCCTGAGCTATTTTGAGCCTTGTTATTGACCTCACTTGCGGGAATCGAGTTGAAGCTAGTTGAAGAAGCGGGTTTTCAGGCCCACGGTTGAATAGACAGGTTTCCATGCCTGTGAGAAACTCTCTCCAGGTGAGAGATTTTGCTGGGGAGTGATTTTGTCCTAGAGAGACTCCAACACCAGCTATGGAGTTTTGAGAATTCCTGATCCAGACTATTTCCGAGACCCTAAAAGGGGAAGTGGAGCAGTTGATGGACTGTGGAATAGTGAAGGTGCATATTCCTAGGGTGGAACATGCATGTGGGGAATGAGAGTACATGAGTATTGGGCATAAGAAGTCTCTTGGAGAGAATCCTTCAAGTTGCACTGTGCATTATCCTATAACCTCAGCCTAGTCTAGGATTCCCTTTCCCTGCGTGGAGCTTAGTCCCAGCATGTAGGTGACCCACTGTTGAGAGTGATGAGTAATGTGGTATATAGCTAGGAGTTTCGAGGAATGTTTGCATGCAGTTGGTGGTTTTTTTCCATTAAAATATAAGTATCATATATATTCTTAATTATGCATGTTGTGAATGTCTGTGATTCTTGCAATGCTATCATGTGTTTCCATTGCATGTATGAATTACTGTCAATTCCAAAGGAGTCTGTATGGTAGTAGTAATTTTGTGTTATTGTTTTTAAATTCATTAGAAATTCATGTTATATATATGTATATGTATGTTTCAAGGATGCCACAAAATGGTACCCAAAGAAAAGGACAAAATTACAGTGAAATTTTGTAGTGGCATTCCCTAGGGTGACAGGTTGAGGGGTTAGGGACGTTACATAATGGTATCAGAGTAGAAAAACAATGATAAGGTTGTTTGTATAGAGTTACCCGACATAGGTTGGTGGCTAGGGATGTTACAGTTGTCCCATATTTGATTAACCCACAAAATTTTAATTGGAGTAAAGCGTATTCATTACTGAATGCATTTTCGCGACCTATTGAGTTAAATTCCATTTTATCATAAATTAGTGTCATTTCTAGGTCCGAAACAAGTGACAAATCAAGTCCCGGAATAGGCATCAGATCAAGGATCATATTAGATTCTAGAACTCTCTCAGTTGAGATACTTTCATGTTATCCTTCTGACCTAGGTTCAGTTCCTTTAGTGGACTTGTTTTTTACTCTTAAATAAAGTTGTGAAGGGTTTGGTGTGAAAAATTGTAGGTTTAAAGTTATTAAAAATACCTTCCATGTAAAGAATACTCCACCTTGAACTTTCTCCTTGTAAAAAAGAACTATGTCTACCTTAATAATATCACATGGTTGAATATTGATCTTATTTTGTTTTGTTACATTGAATATGCGAATTAGTTTCTGAATATTTTATTGTATTGCTAAATAAAATTTGGTCTTTCTTAAAATAATTTTAAATAGAATTGAAGATTAAAATTGAGTTCTTTATATTATTTTTTTTTTTTAAGTAAGAATTTATATATTACCTATCATGGAGCAAAAATACAGTATTGACTATGATATCAAAGTTTGATTGTGCTAAGTTTCCTCGAAGGGAAACCAACTCAGCCAGACTCTTGACTGTATGATTCACTAAAATTTAAACATATTTGTTTGAATCGCCTCATGGGGAAATTGATTCGACCGAACCATTCCTGCATACTATAAAAAAATAAAGAATATCTTCTCACATACTAAAAATATTGACAGTGCTAGACTTCAACCGCCTATGAAGAAACTCCCAAAAACAACTAACATTTGTCAAAATAAAACAAGCAATCTGACACCTGTGTGCCTACCAATTGTCATGGTGTTTGATGCCCTTGCTTGTCCTCGTCTTCCCCAACATGCTTGTCCATGTCATGATCATTATTCCCCCAGAAATATAGAGCAAGAAACACCAATGAATATGATGGGGCACTGGTGCCCAATTCTAGTGAGTGCAAAGAGCGGAGTAGGGTTGCAAGCAAAGATTCAATTTGATCTATGCACTGGTCTAGGTGTTCCAACTGAATGCAGAGGTCGTAGACATTCTTAGGAACTACAAAGACCAAATATTGAAGAATCGACACTGAGTATTTGAGTCCTAAGCATGAAGCATAGTCTGAGTGGAGAAGAGTTTGGTGTGGAGGCACTTCCAATTGTAACTCTTCCATTTGAGCGTTGAGTTCCTCTAGAGAAGGCACAAAAGGTGGTGATGGGGGGGAAGATGGTGTTGGGGAGGGAGAGAAGTGTGGTGGATTCAATGGGAATGAAAGGGATGGCTATGAAGTTGATTCCAAATCAAGGAGCGGGCCAGGAGAATAGCCTAGAGAATTACCCTGTAGATCAAACTAATCAACCCTATAATTCCACGACGATGAAAGAGGAAGAAGACCACTTTAGCCTAGGAAGGATTGATTGGATGAAGGGGGAAAGGATATAAGTTCAGGTGAAAGGATAAGCAGATGCCGACTATCCATGGCCACTTTTTTTCTAGTATCAAATAGGACCTCTATTTGGCTTCCTGCGAAGGTGAGGCATAACCAAGCATACATGAGGCTAAGGCATAGGTGAAGACAGGGACACCAAGGTGGGAACCAAAGAAAATGTTAGAGTGCAAGAGTAGGATACAAGAGAGACCAATGGATGTGAACTAGAGAGAGGAGTGGCACCATAAGAAGGAAACTAGAGAGTAAGTTAAATCATGCACAGAAGGACTGACCGTCATACTTTCTCCATTGTGATGAAAATAATCTAGTTCAGGGCGCACTAGAGAAAGTTTTTGGGATCACACAATATTGAAGTGTTTCAGAGCTCATAGGGTCATTATAAAGGCAGGAGGGAGGCCACAGGTTCCATTCACATGGTCCGTGGAAAGGTTGTGGATGTTTTCTTCTCCCTTGGGTGCGTCGAGCACTCTGACACCCCATCCCGAGGGCTATCTATGTTGAGATCCCTAGAGATATAGTCTTGGAGGATGGTATGATCATTATGGGTGGGAGATGTATAGATGATATCTATTCCTTGTAGAGACACTCCAAAATTGGCTAATTTTTCTTCTATCTGATTGGCTTTCCTTTGCACATGCAAGGGAATGAGCACCAAGTGAGGCCTAGTGATAGATTCAATGGCACTGAGTCCTTTGTTAATTCACCAACAAGAGGAAATTATGTCTGGATCCACCTTGTTGAGTATTTTTTCAAAAAGGATAATAATTATTTGTGAGTCCCCTTCGATGATCAACTTATGGTACCCATGGTATTGAGAAAGTTGTAAGGCTTTCATGAGACCCCATAGCTCAGTTGTGTTGTTTGTGTTTTGTCCAAGGATGTCAGTTGTGATAAGCATAATGTTTCCTTCACTGTTGCAAAGACCCACTCCAAATTCAACAGGGACCGAATTACCTCAAGAGGCTACATCAAAGTTTAACTTGATAAACTCTGGAGTTGGAGGTGACCAGTGTGAAGGGATGCCTTTGGCTTGTGATCTTTGGGTTTTCCTTGAAAAGTATGGGTGGAAGTTGACGAGATACAATTTTATTACGGAGGAAATGAAAATTCCTAATCTTTCTAAGGTTGCAAGAGGATGGTTTCTCTAATGTTTTCATGTATTTGTTTCCAAACTGTGTTCCAATCAATATGAGACAAATGGAAGATCCTCATGTTTCGTACTTTCCAGATATTCCAGAGGATAAAACCTGAAAGTAGCTGCCAAATGTGGTTGAGGAAAGAAGAGTGAAGATCTGATTCTCTCCATCCTTCTATGGTTTCCTTGAGGTCTTCTCGATTGTGATTCATGGTGCACATGATTAAAGTGAAATAGTCCCATATTTGTGTATTGTAGGAGAAGAGATTAAGAAGATAATTTTTATATTTTGAATCTCTCCAACAAAGAAATAAAATGGATGGCCTAATAAAGCCTATTTTGGTGAAATTATCCCAGGTGAGGATATGTAGCACCCTTGTTTCCCCCAATTTCTAAATATAAACATATTGGCCAAGATACTATCGAAAACTCGATATGTGTAAATGATTGGTTTGATGAACCTTTGTATAAAAGGTCAAGGAATGTAATTTTTGTTATTAATAGAAATGGCTAATTGTTGCATGATTGATGAAAGTGAGGGTTTTCCAAGATAGACCACAGATGCTATGAAAGAGATGGTTAGGGGAAACATGAATGGTTGATATAACCCCCACCAAACCATTACCTTACTGGATTTAATTTCTTAGGACCAGAACAGTCCTCTGACCCAAGTATGAATTATAGTTAGGCTGGTTGATGGGAAGACCTCCTCAAGAGTTAAGGAGGGGATGGGGAAGGGTGATCATATGAAAGGATTTCATACCTGATCACAGACTGGGAATTTGGGCCACACATAATCTTGCTGAGGAAGGAAAGAAAGGAAGGCGTGGTGGGTAGAGGAAGAGTTGTAAACAGAAGTAGAGAAGTGGGACTAATCCCTCAAGTTTGAGGAAGAACTGAGAAATGAACGTGTTCTGGTCATAGGATGTGGCTAGTAGGGTTATGATACAAGCTGATAAACAAGGGTGTTGCATGATTGAGTAAGTACTCAAGCATGCCTCCTTTCTTGGTATAGAGAAACCCATTGCCAAGATCCCATGGGAGGAGGAGAGTAACCTCTGTCCCTAATTGTTGTTAAGCTGAAAGACAAATTTCTCTCTCAGAGCATCATGGTCTAGCTCAGGGGTGGCCAGTGGTAAATCTGTTAGGAGTGGATGAGCCTATGGTTGGGTGGAAACAAGCACCCCTTTTAGCAGTCACATCACAATTTCTGGTTCTGATAAGTATTTCAATATTTTGTATTTTGAAATGGATGAATGAATGAATGTATATATTTATACATCTAATATGGTCTTTGTATTAAATGAACAAGTTATGTGTATGAATTTACCCTCTTGTGGAATCATGTTTTTGATTGGTCATCTATATGCCCCAGTTTATCCTTCGAGACATATTTAGGACGTAAACATGTAGGAGGGATGAGATATAAAACATTGCATCAATCTTACCTTGTAGGTCTTGAGAGGATATCTCCTTTAGACTGCATTTTGCGTAACTGAGACACCATGCCCAAGTCCTTAGAAAGTTCACGATGATGAATATGTGTTTAAGTCGTGAGAGTTTAAAAGGACCCATGTGACCAACACCCAGGAACCCTATGCTAAGCCTAAGGGAGCTAAGTCATCCTAGATTTGGAACTTTGGAAGTCCAAGAATTTAGAGTATTGTCGGCCCAAATAGTCACAAAATGGTCGAAGGTGATCAAGAGTCACGGTTACCTCTAAGGTTGACCAAAGTTGGGTGATTTCCCTAGTGGTTAGAGGAACCTATCTTACAACTAAACCGAGATCCAATTCCCCATCAAAAAGTAGCACGAACCACTGATTGAGAATTTTCTGGGGTTCCCTCAACCATTAGATCTACAGTAACGGGACTTTGGCAGAGTACCACTTCGGTATAATGGAGATGACATAACACCAAACTCCCCAAACATCAAAGTTATGAAGTAAAGGAGAGCCGTAGATTTGGGGAGATCATTAGTAGCCCTACCTACCATCTGATCATCTAGGAGGAGAGACCCACACACGGTACCTCGGGGAAGTCATGCTTCGAGAGAATAGAGTGGCAGTAAAGCCAAAACTCCTGAAGGATGGAGTCATGAAGTGACTGAGACCATATATCTAGAGACCCTTTGGGTTCTTTCCTAGCCGTAGGATTCATGTGTAGTAAGCTCGACGTTGACTACTTCAGGAGGACAGGGGTGTTGTAGCGCAAAAATTACCGAAGGCCGAATTTAGGAAGTAATGTGGACCATCGATCCATGGATTCTTCGAGATCCCTCTCAACCATCAATATACAAGAGACGTGCGGTGCTAGATCCTTTAGATCAAAGATTGGGCACTTCGGGGAATTTAAGGTGTGGTGTGTTGAAAAGTTTTGAAGCTCGAAGTAAGGAGAGCTGTCGATTCAAGGACACTTCAATACTTTTCCTAACTATCATATCTGGGTTGTGTTCAACCTGATGCTGACCAAATTTGGGAGAAAAGAGGAGTTTTCATCACAAAACTCCTGAAGGCCAGAGTCGGGAAGTAACGCTAGCCATGGATTTATGGATCCACATGGCCGAATCTCAACCATGATATTTGAGGGATGTTTGAAAGCTTTTAGTATGGTGTGACATGGAATGCCCATGTCACTAGGGTGACATGGACCCATGATTGATGTGCCATGTGTCAGCTCGATCTCTTATTTTCTTAAACCCTATATGCCTATTGGAACATGACACATGTCGCCCCTAGCCCTTCCTCCTATCAGTCCATGGTATGTGACCACCTAGACAAAGTGGTTGGTGAAGTGACCGAAACTGCGGGAGTCTGGGACTTCAGGACTCTGAANTAGTGTATTATTGTAGAGAGACCAAAAGGCTCGAAGGCTAGAGCCACATGGAAATTTTACGAGACTTTGAGAGTTCGAGACTCTGGTAGGTCTCAAGCATTGACAATAAAGAGGAGTTCAACGTCGAAGTGTCGAAGCACCAGAGCACAGAAGTTATGAATCTCTGTATATTCGGTACGTTATATGAATACCTAGTCCGTCATTGGCTTAGGTGATGAAAGGATGTTCCCTTTGAGAGGAGAGAACCTGGTAATGGATTCCTGTGGATGCTATGTGGATATCAACCGATGAATTCCCAAAGATCCTTCACTAGAGCATGTATTCCACTCTGGAACTCCGATAGGAGCATGATGAATAAGGTTGGAGAGCTCTTGGTGAGTAGAAATACGATAGAGATAGAAAAGGAGGATTTCATTTAAGAAGGAAGATGAAAAATTTGAAGGCCCCATCCCTAGGAAAGGTACTCAGGGGTCAGGTGTGTTACAAATTGGTATCATATCATGGTTACAACACTCAGCCTACTTGGGGTCATGGATGAGTTGCGTAAAAACCATTTTTAAAGTACTTTTAAGGGTGACACCCTATCTTACCTCTTTCCTAAAGAGTCTGGTTAAAGTGTTACTGAAGAAAATAATGAATCTTTCTATTGTGTGTGTATTTAATAAATATGAACTGTGTGTTATTCATAAATTAATATATTGTTGGCTAACAATAAGTATTTTGTCATGACTCAAGCAGGCAATAAATCATGGGAAAACAACAAGTATAAAGGATGGTGACGCACCATGAAGTGGGGATGACTGCCACAACAGAGATGAAGAATCTGACCAAGGGAGGACTGTGGACATCCCTCAGGATCTAGCTGAAACTGTAATAAGCCTCATGGACAAATTACAGAGCTACAAGGTTGACAATGAAAGTTTGATAAAGAAGCAAGAAAACAAACAGAAATTAATGTAGTCTTGCTGCAGAGCTTATCCGATATACAGAGGCATATCTATCATGGACCCACAACCAGTCAGGTGGACTGATGACATACGAAGAGAAGTCAAAGCCCACCTAATATACAAAAAAGTGGTCCCATAAGTAGCCACACTAAGAGGAGTACGTCGAGGAAGGTCCATTGATGCCAATGCCCTTCCTCAAAACCCGCAGGTCAGAAGGTCTACGTCAGCTCAGGATATTTTCTTCCTTCTCGGCCCGAAGAACTCAAATGTTATTCTATTTCCCTATCGAGAAATCTGCACCGACAGAACTCTCGCACGATCCCCTCATTACAATCGGGAGATCAGAATTTGTGCTATCGCGAGGTCAATGGTCGAGTGTTGGATTCTCAAAACCCTGAACCCCGACAATAGTCAACGCTGACTTTTTCTTCCTCCTATTAGGACTTCATCTATTGTGATTTCGCTACTCGTGATATCAAACAACTTGCATCCCCGACTCCTGATGTTTGATACACTGAAACTTTGATGCAAGCATGGGTTGACTATTCAATGGTACTTTACTTCATCGACACTTCGGGGTTTGCAATATCGCGACTCTTGATGTGATTGTTTCGGGACTTTACTTTCCCCGAACTCCGAAATGGTGTGCCACCTTTCCACTAGCCGACTCTACTATGGTCCCACACTATCTTTCTACTCGTCAGGATTTCACGTATCGCAATATCGTGATTCGCATTGCAATATTTCAGAGTTTCGATCCACAAAACCCCGATACACGATATACGTATATATCCAACGACCCTTGCTGGTTTGGATCAATGGCTCTGCCCCTCCTGAGCTTTGAACCTTTAGATAATATGACACCATATCTCCCTTGCACCTCCGCAAGATCTAATGCCTCACAAAACTTCGTGAAATCTCCTCAGAGAATTTCGACCATCCATTCCTCCCTTGATAATTCCTACAAATGATCAAGTGTTCTTCCCCGAAACTTTCCCATTTGCACGCAAACTTGCAAGCCTGTTGAACACCTTTCAGTACAAACTTCCTGTGCACCCCTTTGATGATTACTTGAAGGTCCTATACCTCTTGAG
>JASDQU010416084.1:0-10314 GCA_032191745.1 Picea mariana
TGAGAGAAATTCAGTGTCCACGTTAAGCACTTTTCTGTCTAGGGTTAGGGTCAAGCTCTAGAGGTCGATCTACTTGTCCGCAGGCAGATTTTCCTACAACAGTCAATACACACTCTCTTCTACTGTTGTAATTCATATTACCCCTATAAATCCTCCTAAATGGTCTCACAAAGAACTCTTTGGCCCTTTGGATTAATCTAACACCCAAAGAGGATTACATGATCTCCCCAAAGGGGTTGATTCCTAGATACCTATATTCTCAGGAGAGGAAGGATCCTATGGTAACTCACATTGAACCAAGTTTTGTGAAGGGTATGAATTTCACCAATATGGAGAAGAACACCCTAACACCTTTATGAGGCTCTTTACAAGTTCACTCACCAGGATTTCTAGAACTTGGATTAACAAAAACCCAAGTGGGAGATTCAAAACCCCCGAGGATATGGAACTATATTTCAAAGATAGATGGTGTAAAATGGAAAGTATAGATTCCTTCTTCTCTCAATACCTTTAAGTTTGCAAAGGAACCAATGAGATCATTAGGGATTTCAATGATAGGTTCAATACTCTCCTTAGAAAACTCCAACCCAACTTCCACCCAAAAATTGCTATTCTCCAACATTACCTAGACTCCTTAGAGGGAACTTTGTAGTTCACCCTCAAGCATCGATTACCCTCAATCTTGGAAGAAGCACAAAAGACTGCTTTTTAGATTGAGGAAAACCTTAGGTTCAACGATTCCATCCATCAGATTAACCTCTTGAACAATAATGAATTCTGGGAACGAAATCATGAAATCATGTTAGAACTAAATCCTGACCTCCTAGATATCCTCGAGGTATAACATATTGCTTACCCTAGAAAATGGAGCACATGTTTCACAAACATGGAAGAGGCTTCTTTATTTTCTCAAAAAAATGAGCCTCCTGAGGATATGGGACCCACTCAAACATGTTTGGAAAACCTGAGGATGAAGATGTTGAATACTCTCTGCCACAAATTTATGAGGATGACAATCTTGAAGAAGAATCCCCTTTTGTCTACCAAGTAGGGAGCATGGGAACTAAATATGGGGAACCTACACCTTTTTACGTTACCATCCAAGTCAATGATTCCCTCCTCCATAACTATGTATTTGACCTAGATACTCCTAGTAATATTATAACCATAAGGGTCATGCACCAATTAGGTCTAAGCATATCATAGCCAAATACACAAGAAGGATTTACGCTAGGCATTATTAAGGAACTGAGCATTTTTTTCCATGCTTGCCCTGATGTTCCTTTTACTATTGATGTGATGGTAATAGATGCTCTAAGAAATTGGGGGATCATACTCTGTAAGGATATTATAGAAAACTTGAACGAAAGTTTCCAAAACCAAGGGTCCAAGGCTATCATGCCTCACCCCGAAGGAGGATTTTTTACCATTCACAAAGAACCCATTACACGATGCCTTATTGAGACCCCCGATGAACCTGATGATCAGCTCTTTTGTGTTAACAATGGGATTGACAATTGGTTCATTGAAGAGGCAAGTTCGGAATAAAATCCTACCAAGAAACCTGAAGGAATGTGGACTTTAGAATTTGAAGGATCTCATTCAAGTTCTGGCTCAGGGGTAGGTAATGTCTTGACAACCCCATCTAAGGAGACTTTCTATTATTCCTATAGACTAGAATATCACTAAATAAACAATGTTTCCGAATATGAAGCTTTGATCCTAGGTCTCAACTTGGCAATTGACAAAGGTGTCACACACCTCAGAGTTATAGGGGACTCAAACTTGATAGTATCACAAGAATGAGAGATTAAAAAGGTACTATGACTTTGAAAGATCCATTGTAAAGTCTTTTGAAATGGTGACAATCAAATCAGTTCCCTAAGAATAAAACTATGTGGCAGATGCCTTGGATGTTTTTGCTTCCACCTTACAACCTTGTGATGGTCCACTCCAAAACTTATGCAAAATGGAAGTCTTGTTTATACCATCGGTCCCTAATAACCTAGAACATTGGTAAGTATTTTAATATGATGACCAAATTATTATATTCATGGAAAATAGTAGAGAATTCATTGATTCACAAGTCAACTTCCTAGATGATTCGATGAACCTATATGTGGTTAACCTGCAAAATAAAACTTTTCCAAAAGGATGTGTCCCTTTAGAAAACCTCTTTTATAGAAACAATGTTTTCAAAGGAAAGAAACACAACAAAAAAATATATGAATCCATAGAATTCAACATCGACATAGATATGGATCCAAGAATTGTCAAAATAGGGAAATGAACTACTTAAAAGGAAAGGATAGAAATTCTAGACCTCATAAGGGAATTCAAAGATACCTTTTCTTGGAATTATGATGAACTAAAGGATTATAGGGGTGATTTTATCCAACATGCTATACCGTTTATGGAAGGATCCAAACCTTTCCAACAAAATCTAAGACATATCAACCCAAAATTAGAAAACCATATAAAAAAGGAACTCCAAAAGATGATCGATGTTGGCATCATAGCTCCAATCAGATATTCGTCATGGATGTCAAATTTGTTAGTTTTACGAAAGCAAATTGGTGATATCTACTTGTGTGTATATTTTTGAAACCTTAACCAACTATCCTTGAAACACAACTACCCCCTCCCAAATATGGAACATCTGTTACAAAGGGTTACTGGGGCAGGGATGACGTCCATGTTGCATGGATTTTCTGAATACAACCAAGTCTTTCTCAAAAGAGAAGACCATCTTAAAATGACATTTACTACACCATGGGGAACATTTATGTACTTAAGAATTATGTTTGGCCTTATGAATGTCGGTGCTACCTTTAAGAGAGCAATGGACTTTTCTTTTAGGGATCTCATTCAAAAAATCATAGAAATTTAGCAAGATGATCTCACACTCATATCAAAAGAGAGGAAACACCACATATCACACCTTAGAATTGCTTTTGAGTGATGTATAAAGTATGGTATCTCCTTGAACCCTAAGAAATATGTCTTCAGGATAGATAAAGGGAAAATTTTGGGACACATAGCCTCAGAAGGGGGAATTTATATATACCCTAAAAGGGTGCAATCTATCAAGGATGTACGACCCCCAACTAACAAAAAATCCCTATAGTCCTTTTTCGGAAAAATAAATTCCATTAGAAGATTTGTCCCAAACTTTGCCAAAAGAATAAAACCCATGAGTGCATTACTAAATAAGGATACAGTTTCCAGATGGGATGATAATGCCATTAAATCCTTTGAAGACATAAAAGATGCTATCTCCCAAGCCCTGGTCTTGATTAGTCCTGACTATTCATGGGATTTCATAATGTTCTCTTTTGCCTCCCAGGACACCATTGAAGGTGTCTTATTGAAAAGTGACATTAACGACCATGAACACCCCATCTCCTTCATGAGCAAAGTCCTTAGGGATTTATACCTAAACTATTCGATTGCTGAGAAACAAGCTTACGCCTTAGTGAAATCCCTTAAGAACTTTAGAAAGTATGTGGGTTATAATACAATCAAGGCTTATGTCCCTTAACTGACAGTAAAGGATGTCTTATCACAACAAGATTGTCTGGGTACTAGGGGAAAGTGGTTATCCAAAATCCAAGAGTATGACTTAGAGATAAAACCCACCAAGATTATAAAGGGACAGGGTTTGGCCTAGATGATGACTAAGAGAAACCAAGAGGCCATACAAATGGGAGAACGCAAGAAAATAAACGTGGTAGTCAGTGAATTAGAACATGATGAATGGTATTCTGATATAATATACTACCTTAAGAATTTATCTTGCCCAGATCACCTAGTAGACTACAAAAGAAGGGTTTTGACACTTAAATCTATGAAATATTGTTTGACCGAGAATGGCCTTGGTTGGAAAGACCCCGATGGAGTTCTCCTTAGATGTGTCAACCAAGAAGAAGTTGATAAATTGTTGAAGGAATTACACTTTGGACATTGTGGTGGAAATTTCAAAGCCCATACCACTTCCACAAGATCCTTCTACTCTCAATACCTTTATTTTTTCAAAGGAACTAATGAGATCATTAGGGATTTCAATGATAGGTTCAATACTCTCCTTAGAAAACTCCAACCCAAATTTCACCCAAAAATTGTTATTCTCCAACATTACCTAGACTCCTTAGAGGGAACTTTGTAGTTCACACTTAAGCATCGATTACCATCAAGCATTGATTACCCTCAAGCCTGGAAGAAGCACAAAAGGCTGCTTTTTAGATTGAGGAAAACCTTAGGTTCAATGATTCCATCAATCAGATTAACCTCTTGAACAATAATGAATTCTGGGAACCAAATCATGAAAGCATGTTAGAACTAAATCCTGACCTCCTAGATATCCTCGAGGTAGAATATAGTGCTTACCCTAGAAAATGGAGCACAGGTTTCACAAACATGGAAGAGGATTCTTTATTTTCTCAACAAAATGAGACTCCTGAGGATATGGGACCCACTCAAAAATGTTTGGAAAACCTGAGGATGAAGATGTTGAATACTCTCAGCCACAAATTTATGAGGATGACAATCTTGAAGAAGAATCCCCTTTTGTCTACCAAATAGGGAGCATGGGAACTAAATATGGGGAACCTACACCTTTTTACATTACCATCCAAGTCAATGATTCCCTCCTCCATAACTATGTATTTGACCCAGATACTCCTAGTGATATTATAACCGTAAGGGTGATGCACCAATTAGTTCTAAGCATATCATAGCCAAATACACAAGAAGGATTTATGCGAGGCAGTATTAAGGAACTGAGCATTGCTTTCCATGCTTTCCCTGATGTTCCTTTTACTATTGATGTGATGGTAATATATGCTCTAAGAAATTTGGGGATCATACTCTGTAAGGATATTCTAGAAAAATTGAACGAAAGTTTCCAAAACCAAGGGTCCAAGGCTATCATTCCTCACCCTGAAGGAGGATTCTTTACCATTCACAAAGAACCCATTACATGATGCCTTATTGAGACCCCCGATGAACCTGATGATCAAATCTTTTGTGTTAACAATAGGATTGACAATTGGTTCATCGAAGAGGCAAGTTCGGAATAAAATCCTACCAAGACACCTGAAGGAATGTGGACTTTAGAATTTGAAGGATCTCATTCAAGTTCTGGCTCAGGGGTAGGTAATGTCTTGACAACCCCATCTAAGGAGACCTTCTATTATTCCTATAGACTAGAATATCATTGTATAAACAATGTTTGCGAATGTGAAGCTTTGATCCTAGGTCTCAACTTGGAAATGGACAAAGGTGTCACACACCTCAGAGTTATAGGGGACTCAAACTTGATAGTATCACAAGAATGAGAGATTAGAAAGGTACCGTGAGTTTGAAAGATCCATTTCAAAGTCTTTTCAAATGGTGACAATCAAATCAGTTCCCCAAGAATAAAACTATGTGGCAGATGCCTTGGATGTTTCTACTTCCAGCTTACAACCTTGTGATGGTCCACTCCAAAACTTATGCAAAATGGAAGTCTTGTTTAGACCATCGATCCCTGATAACCTAGAACATTGGGAAGTATTTTAAGATGATGACCAAATTATTATATTCATGGAAAATAGTACTTTCCCAAAAGGATGTGTCGCTTTAGAAAACCTCTTTTAAAGAAACAATGTTTTCAAAGGAAAGAAACCCAACAAAAAAACATATGAATCCATAGAATTCAATATCGGCAGAGAGATGGATCCAAGAATGGTCAAAATAGGGAAAGGAACTACTTCAAAGGAAAGGATAGAAATTCTAGACCTCATAAGGGAATTCAAAGATACCTTTTCTTGGAATTATGATGAACTAAAGGCTTATAGGGGTGATGTTATCCAACATGCTATACCGTTTATGGAAGGAGCCAAACCTTTCCAACAAAAGCTAAGACATATCAACCCAAAATTAGAAAACCATATACAAAAGGAACTCCAAAAGACGATCGATGATGGCATCATAGCTCCAATCAGATATTCGTCATGGATGTCAAATTTGGTAGTTTTACGAAAGCAAAGTGGTGATATTTGCTTCTGTGTATATTTCTGAAACCTTAACCAACTATCCTTGAAAGACAACTACCCACTCCCAAATATGGAACATCTGTTATAGAGGGTTACTGAGGCAGGGATGATGTCCATGTTGGATGGATTTTCTGGATACAACCAAGTCTTTCTCAAAAGAGAAGACCATCTTAAAATGACATTTACTACACAATGGGGAACATTTATGTACTTAAGAATTATGTTTGGCCTTATGAATGTCGGTGATACCTTTAAGAGAGAAATGGACTTTTCTTTTAGGGATCTCATTCAAAAAATCATAGAAATTTAGCAAGATGATCTCACACTCATATCAAAAGAGAGGAAAGACCACATATCACACCTTAGAATTGTTTTTGAGTGATGTATAAAGTATGGTATCTCCTTGAACCCTAAGAAATATGTCTTCAGGATAGATAAAGGGAAAATTTTGGGACACATAGCCTCAGAAGGGGGAATTTATATAGACCCTAAAGGGGTGCAGTATATCAAGGATGTACGACCCCCAACTAACAAAAAATCCCTACAATCCTTTTTCAGAAAAATAAATTCCATTCGAAGATTTGTCCCAAACTTTGCCAAAAAAATAAAACCCATGAGTGCATTACTAAATAAGGATGCAGTTTCCATATGGGATGATAATTCCATTAAATCCTTTGAAGACATAAAAGATGCTATCTCCCAAGCCCCTGTCTTGATTAGTCCTGACTATTCACGGGATTTCATAATGTTCTCTTTTGCCTCCCAAGACACCATTGAAGGTGTGTTATTGCAAAGTGACATTAATGACCATGAACACCCCATCTCCTTCATGAGAAAAGTCCTTAGGGATTCATACCTAAACTATTCGATTGCTGAGAAACAAGCTTGCGCTTTAGTGAAATCCCTTAAGAACTTTAGAAAGTATGTGGGTTATAATAAAATCAAGGCTTATGTCCCTTACCTGACAGTAAAGGATGTCTTATCACAACAAGATTGTATGGGTACTAGGGGAAAGTGGTTATCCAAAATCCAAGAGTATGACTTAGAGATAAAACCCACCAAGATTATGAAGGGACAGGGTTTGGCCTAGATGATGACTAAGAGAAACCAAGAGGCCATACAAATGGGAGAACGCAAGAAAATAAATGTGGTAGTCAATGAATTAGAACATGATGAATGGTATTCTGATATAATATACTATCTTAGGAATTTATCTTGCCCAAATCACCTAGTAGACTACAAAAGAAGGGTTTTGACACTTAAATCTATGAAATATTGTTTGACCGAGAATGGCCTTGGTTGGAAAGACCCTGATGGAGTTATACTTATATGTGTCAACCAAGAAGAAGTTGATAAACTGTTGAAGGAATTACACTCTGGACATTGTGGTGGACATTTCAAAGCCCACACCACTTCCCACAAGATAATAAGAGATCGATACTATTGTCCAACGTTATTTGTTTATACTCATCAATATATCCAGTCTTTCTAGCCTTGCCAATACTTTACTGGTAAACCAAAACTATTGGCACAACCTGATGTTCCTGAGATTAAACTTAAGGCTCAAAGCGTAATGTCAGGCATCAGGAATATTTAAAGACAATGTTTTAAAAGAGTGTTTTTTCTACCTTTAGTTATATAAGAAATGATCCTTGAATGAAATTAATAATAGGATAGTACAGAGGCCATATTTCATTGTCTGAGTCATAATTGTAATATCAAATGGTGTGAAGGAAAATTACAAAACTGTTAAACAAAGCTAGGCATCAATTGCAAATGAGTCTCACCTTGTTTGCAGTGGATTAAATGTAGAGAGTGCACCCTTGAATAAGATATGAAATGTAGTAATTCAAACATCTTGTAAGTCTTTCTTTACTTATAGTAAATACAAAGGAAAAATTGCTTACTTAACAAATTACAGATATAATGTGATTACAATAGTTGCAATACTAAATTTAAATCAATCACTTATTAAGGATTTACATAAGAAAATTCAGAGATATGGAAATACAGAAGAAACAAACAACTCAAACTGAACAAAAATTAGAATCACTATCTGCACTTGTATTAATACTAAAAAAGGAGAGTTTTCTATGTTACATCCGGCAAGAAGCAGCCATGAATAGATCTGAAATCTATCTATTTATACAAAAAATGTCACAACTCAAAACCGTTGGACTTCATGAATTATCTCTTAAAAATGGAACGTAATTTGAATGAAATGACAACAGGGAGATATTGTTTGAGCTGGTGCTTTCACTTGTCTCTTCATCTTCTCGCAGACACACTCATTTTCCTTTTTTCTTTGAATTGGGAGCACATATCCATTGATGCCACCATAATCATTTGTTTACTATCCTTGTCATATGATTCCATTGCTATCTTTTCTTCGGATGCGTTTACTGGAAAAATAATATCAGTTGAAAACATGGGGGGAGTGATAATGTGACAGGTAGCTTAGCACTGGCTCATTATGTGATGGCTAATAGTTACGAGAAAGAATAACTACTCATGAATAGGATGACATGGAGACAAGTTTAGGTGGTGAGGTAAATGGGGTAACTGATGTGGAATGTGTGACAAGTGTTGGTCCAAAGTCCCTTTATATTTCTCTATTTTTCGAGCGCGTGGGGGGGTTGTTTTAAGTAACCCACTTTTCATCCTACAATGCACCTAGTGATGCCATGTATCCCTGAGAGAAAACCATGGTTTAAATTGTGGGACCTCCCTTCAAAATTAAACCACACGCAACTTCGCCCCCCACAATCGCTCTCAGCCGTTGATCTCCATGATCCATTAAAATTCGATTGTCGATCTTCGCAAAGTGGGATAAGCGTCCAAAGTTAAGTTGAGGTCATAAGATCTTGGTAATATGTAGAGAGGATAAAGAAAATTTCGTGCAATTCTTGTCCGTCGATCTGAGTGGGGGACATGTGTGAAACGATTCTCATATTTGTCTATTTCGTACTCTAGGGGGAGGCAAGAAGTGCTGAGTAAAGAACTCCCGAAGACTCGAAGCCCATCTATACCATTGATAAAAGAGGACATGTGAAAGGAGATCATGTACTTCAGAGACTTAACATTTCAGATATTTTCACCTTGGAGAGCTTGAAGCCCGAAATTCTGAACTAAATCCTCATTGTTGAAATCAAGAGGACACGCGACAAGAGATCCTATACTTCAGAGACTTAGAATTTAAGATATTTTCACCTCCAAACGCCCAAAGCCCGCATTTCCGAAGTAAATCCTCTTCGTTGAAATGAAAAGGACATGTGACAGGAGATCTTGTACTTTAGAGACTTAGTATTTTAGATATTTTCACCTCGGAGCACCCAAATCCTAGAGTTATGAAGTAAATCCTCACCATTGAAATCAAGAGGACACACGGAAGGAGATCCTGTACTTCGGAAACTTAGCATTTCAGACATTTCTACCTTGGAACGCCCGAAGCTCAGAGTTACAAAGTAAATATTCATTGTTGAAATCAAGAGGACACGCGATAGGGATCATGTACTTCAGAAACTTAGCATTTCAGAGATTTTCACCTCGGAACGTCCGAAGCTTGGAGTTCTGAAGTAAATCCTCATCATTGAAATCAAGAGGACACATGGAAAGAGATCATGTACCTCGAAAAATTATCATTTCAAATATTTTCACATTGGAACGCTTGAATCCTGTAGTTTTGAAGTAAATCCTTACCATTGAAATCAAGAGGACACATAACAAGAGATCCTATACTTCGGAGACTTAGCATTTCAGAAATTTTTTGCTCCCTTTTCTGTCTATTTAGCCCCTTCCCTACTATATTTGGTACCTTTCTTAGTTTATCCATCTTTCAAACTGATTTATCATTCCACTAGATTTTAAAACCTAATCCATCAAGTTTTCTTGCAACTTTTCGTGGTGCCATAAGTTTTCTGTAATCAAGAGAGGTTTGTAAGCTCTTCATCGAACAAAACTGTTAATTGTAAATAGTAAAACAATTTTGAAATTCGAAGAGCTTGTATAGTTCTATTTATAGAGACATTATTGAAAAGGTTTGATGAAATTTGTTTTAAGATTAAAAGGCCACTCTCCAAGTTTGTTCTCTCTTCGAGTAACATTTTATTTTCATGAGGTACAAAATATAAAGTTTGAAAGTTCAGAATTGTTTGTGTTCCAAAATATTCTGTATTTTGGGATTGCATTTGTTAAGCCCTAATGTTGGCTCATTACCCCTTAATTGGGGCATATTAGATTAGTAATGCTATTTTATTTATGTCGGCTTTAGGCCATTATT
>JASDQU010416089.1:0-10314 GCA_032191745.1 Picea mariana
TAGTTAGTTTATTGTAGTTTGTTTTATTAGTTTCTAGTTTCCTTAGTTTAGATCTTTTAGCTTAAATCACTTTCTCTTCGGTTTCCTCTCGAGACCTTAGGGCGGCCAACGGAGCCATTAAACTCGTCATGGTGGTCCATACCAAACGGCTTGGGTTATTTAGACAACCCCGGACCGGTTCCACTCTCCCAGTTGACGGACGGTCATGTTCTCCCGTCAACAGGCAGTTGATTTGAGTTATTATAATCATAATGAATATCTTGTATATATAATAGTTAGTAGTTTATAGTTAGATTAGCATAGTTAAGTCAAGCTTGTTTTATTAGTTTCTAGTTTCCTCTATTTTAATTTAATTTCTTTTATTAAGTTAGTTAGTTTGTTTCAGTTAATTTTTATTAGTTTCTAGTTTCCTTAGTTTAGATTACTTAGCTCAGATCAAATTTTCTCTTTGTCTTCCTTAGGATACCTTAGAGCGGCCAACGGAGCCGTTAAACTCATCAAGGTGGTCCATTCCAAACGGCTTGGGTTATTTAGACAACCCCAGACCGGTTCCACTCTCCCAGTTGACGGATGGACTGTTTCGCCCGTCAACATGGTGTCTATATCCCGTTTCCCTCTTGTTCTCTCAAACAGTCTAATCTAGAATTAAATTCTATCTACCTGCATTAACTATCTTAAATGCATCCTACCTACTAAGGACGAGAGCGATCCACTGAAGATTCGATTACATTACACAAGTGTGTCTCTTCTTAAATGAATTCATTTAAGATGGCGCATCAATCCAAGGAATTTTCAAAATTTGTGCTGGTGTTTGTCCAGCTGTCCATTGTCTTCTGTGCTAGCTCGCTTGACGTGGGAGATGATCCTGCATCATATCGTTTCATCAACTTGTTTCTAGGAGAGTATATCTTACGTACAAGGTTCAGAACAAGTTCAGAATCTCCAAAAATTGTAAGGTGGCCACAACCTAGATTATAGGAGTTTTCAATGCATAATAATAAAGCTTCAAATTCAGTGACATTGTTTGTGCAAGGAAACTCCAACTTATAAGAAAAGTTATGAATTTTCCCTACAGGAGAGTGCAAGATAATTCCAACTCTGTTACCTTCACTAGAGCATGAACCATCAAAGTGCATGTGCCAAATACCATCATCTAAATCAATTTGTTCCAACGGAATGTTATCCTCCTTGGAAAATATGGAATAGACCCCTAGTTCCTCTTCGATATAGTTCACATTAGGTTGTGGGACACTCTCTATGTAAGGTGAAATCCTTCCCTCTCTAAGGACTATGAAGTTTTTACCATTCCGAGGAGCGGATAAGTGTGTCCTGTCGAGTGAGAGGTATCCACCCATAAAATCTTGCCAATATCTTCCTAATATGATTAAGTAATTTCTTACTGGCATGTCAATTACCTGAATACTAAGGGTTGTCCTTATTTCAGGGTGTGCGCACAAAACGAAGGTCACATATTTAATCTCACCTATGGTCGTTTGTTGTAGACTATTATAAGAGAGCATGCTTCTGGCATTTTCATTTGTACCAAACAAGCCTAACTCTTCCATAATAATATTCAACATTATACTTGGGCCCAAACCACCATTAATGAGGCAACAATGGGTGATCTTATCCATAATGTTTACAGAAATATAAAAAGGGGTATTTTTTATAGGGTATCTAAATTTATGTACACCTACTTTATTTATAGATGAATCCTCTTTGTTTACCTCTTCAGAGAGGTTGGCTACAAAGGAATCTTTTTCTTCCGTGAATTGTTTTAGATTCCTCTGTTGTTCAGAGATGACAACCATGTCCAAAAGGGTTGCATTTTCTTTGATGTTGGCCAACTGATTTAGAATATTGTATTTGAAAGAGGGGAGAGGGGAGGTAGTTCCTTGACTATCAATAACCTTAGGAACCTGAACAATAGCAACTGGTGAGGATGATTTTGGGCTAGAATAATTGCGGGGAGGATCATATTTTCCTTTGGGAGCATAGGATTTGTTCCTAGTATTGATGATCATGACCTCTTCTAGCTCTGCAAAATCTAGGACAACGATGGTAGTTTCTGGTATTTTACCAAAGATCTTATCTTTGACACTTTTCTTTACCTCACATGTGGTTTCCTTGTGATGTTCCTCGCAAAAGTTACACCAACTTTGAGGCATGATAGATTTAGGCTGAAAATTATTTTCAATGGGATTTCTAAAGGGAGGTGTAGAAGAAGATGAAGCTCCAGGGGTCAGAGAGGAGACATTTCCCTTTTTCTCATATGCTATCATAATATTATTCATGTCTTATACTAGCTATAAGAGGATGAACAAGTATGTCTATTTAACTGATTCTCCCTAAGGAAGACTTGTTCCTTCGAGTTGTTCTTCATACTCCAAACACGTATGCAGAGCGGAACTGAGGTTATCGATGGATTTTTCCTTAAGCCTATGATGGTAGGGGGAAGGTAATGCATTATAATAATGCATGAAAGTGGCTTGGTTCTGAGGTCGAATGAGTTTATGGATTTGATTGTATAAGTTAGTGAAACGCGAGTTGAAGGACTTGATGGTCTCACCATCCTTATAGGTGATGTTATTGTACTGCCGTAACTTCTTATATGGGCTCTTAGATTTCCCATAGGTGGATTTTAACCAATAGTCTAACTCCTCCTAAGTAGACAGGATATTAGGAGGAAGTTCAAAGAAATCATCCGCAGCCTTTCCTTCCAAGGAATTGACAAATAAGCACATGCAAGTATCATTGTCATTGTCTCCTATGTTGTGACAGGCATTTGAAAATGCCACCATGTGTTCATTTGTAGTGACAATGTTATTCCTCAAAGACTTAGGAAGATTCTATTTGAATTTAGGAAGTGGATGAGTAGTTGATGCTAGATTAAGAGGAGAAGAAACATGCCACGGTGTGGTTGTAGCGTCTTCTTCAAATTGAAAAATCCCAAAATTTTTAAGGACTTTGGTGGGTTTTGTGGTAGATTGGACAGGGACATGGTGGCTATATAATCTACCAATCACTGACGAAGATGAATACTAAGAGGAGGAAGTACTTCCGGTGCCACTAGAGCCACCACTAGATGCCATATTGTGTATGATAGGTAAGGGAGAGAAAGACGAACTGGATGAATCAAACAAGGTTCGCCTTAGAGCACTTTGTTGGGCAGATAACACAATGTTCCTTCTTCTTATTTTAGCAACATGATTAATTTCAGGTGATAAGCCTCTTCTCATCATAGAAACATGAGGGTCTAAGGACATGTAAATAAGGTCTGTGTCTATCTTCCCAACGTTCTTGGTAACTAATGTCTCATTCAATTGCTTCCCATGAATGATTAAGCTCAGCCCGAGTATTAGCAGTGTCTAAAATGGTGTTAAAAAAATTCAAAGAAATGTTGGTCGGATTTTGAAGATCAGGCTCAATATTGGGCTGCCTTGCAACATGTACAATCATTAAGAAATAAAACATTCAGAGAATCAATATAAGGAAAATAGATGTATTCGATGATAATCAAGAATAAAAATCAACCAGAGAGATATTGAAGATCTCCCCAGTATGGTGGCCAAAATAAATGTTGAGGAAAAGATATGAAATGATCTTACTCAAGCATTTTCAGATCTTTCTTGGCTAAAGAAAGATAGATGGGAATATCACCCTATGTTTATAGCCATCAAAATTTGTATCCTAATTCACAAGTATTGATTACAAGTGCTTAGGATGATTTTTTTATAAATGAAAGCTTGATGGAAAATTCATTATTTATATAAGTTTATGATTATAACAGATGTTGAAATAAATATAGGGACAAAAGTAAAGACACCAAGTCAATAATCAAAACAGATGAGACATAAAAAAATCATTTATTTCATTCCAATTTATCCAAAGAATCGTTCCCTTTACAAAATTCCTTGAGGAAGTTTTGGACCAAAGTCAAACTTAGATGTCCCCGATGAAACCCATACAAAAGGACTTCTGATAGAAAATAAAAACTAAACTTTAAAAGCTAGATTAGCTTGCCATAGATTGCTTCCCACTCGACTCTGCACAATAGCCTTTGTCAGTCATGAAATTTAATTCACAAACAAACAAGTCTACACAAGCTATCAAAGATAGATCAACACCTCTGAAAAACAAGTGTTTGAATGATGTAATTTATCCCTGAATCTTGTTGTCTACAATAGGACACTGCTATCTTAAAAGAGAATTAGTCTTCAAATAAATTAAAGAATGAATGATAATTGAATTATCTCAACAAAACTCAAAGAGCACACCTTAGTATGTTTCTCCTTCTATTCTCCTCTTGTTCCTCCTTTTCCTTTTGTCTTTAAGCAAATAGAATTAGTTGAAGTAGTTGAACTACTTCTTTAGTTAAGTTAACTAAAACTCAACCAACTTTTTAGTTAAGGGGGAAAAGTAATAAAATCATAATAAGGGTTTTTAATAAATAATAACTAGTAGGTGGGACCCCTTGTGACTCCCTTTAGTTCTTTAACAAACATAACACAACTAGTTAATCAATCAAAACATCCCTCCTTGTGACTCCCATCATCACTCTCATATTTGGACAATTTATATCAATGATAATTGAAATGATTTCCAAAAATATATTACCCATATATCCAAAAAATAGTGTGTTGTCCAAAATTTTATAAGTCAATTGTTCTCAACAATCAATAAATAAAAATACTTAAAATCCATATTTGTCACTTTAGGAGGAAATATTTTCCTTGTTGTTGTTTTCACCCTTTGATCTCTCTGAATTTGCCTTAGGCTCTGTTGATCCTTTAGGCCTAATCTCACTGATCACATGAGAGCAATCATCTCTCAAAGACATGCGGGAGGACACAGATTTGGCAGAGTCATTTGAGGGTGAGGAGGGGACAGCAACGGATTTTCCTTTGTCAGGGTATGGTGGGCCTCAGTTTTTAAACATTTTCTTGCATGGGAAGACTATTATGGTGAGTGGATAGGGGCAGCTTGGACAATTTGATTAATAGGTGGAGGAGTAGGTAGAGACAAGTTAGGCTAGCCACGATGTTGGGAGACTGTCAGGTGGACAATCTCTTTCCATCTACCGGTTTTAGGGATTTCAGGTTTTAGTGAAACATGAGGGGGCATCGGCATACCAGAGACCTATGGGGCTTGGAAGGGAGGCCTTTCTAGCCTAGGTTTGCCCACTCCTTGCCCAATCTAGTTAAAAAATCTAGCTCGAAATATTTTGCCCAACTCTTGCGAGTCTGCATCAAAGTGTATAGAGAACCTCAGCCTTCTAGGGCCCCTATTCCAATTTCCTCTTCCTCTGTTACCCCGGCCATGGCTACCTTTGCTTAAAAATCTCATTCTTGTATGCATTATTGATTAGAAAATAGTTTCTTCAACAAGCATACATTATAACTCTTTTAAATATGAAACAAAGTTTGGCTCAACAACATATGAGACTCATGAAATCAAATCCATACAAATCGTTTAATACTTGTCAATGAGCAGGGGGTGAATAAGGGTTCTAGGATATGTGAGGGATTGTATTGAGCGAAAAGTGTTAAAATGAGGGCAAATAGATCATGATTATTTCTCACAAAACATCAAACAATCAACTGTATCGTAAATCAAAAGAATATATCATTGTAATTCATCCCTGTGCGATCCTTTAATTGTCATAATACATAATTTATCTTAACTATAATTAAATTTTAGGAAAACAAGGAGTGGATAGTGAATATGGGAAGGTGAGGGGAGTTTTAATGTGTGAAAAGTGAAAGAATGGTAGGGAAAAGAACATATATTGTTCGTAAAACTAATTAAGTAATCAATAAAAAAGAACTCTGTATTCAATACCAAGATACCAATACCAATTAACAATTCTTGTGTTTCAAAAATTGTTCACTGTCCCACATTCAATTCTTCAAAAAATTTCAATCAACATAATCTATAATCATACTCAGAATCATTATGCCTTTCAACAGTCTTGTTAAGAGAATACTTGTTTCTTTTCTTTTCTATTCTTTTCATTTAAAAAAAATCAAAAGGAACACACAATTAGATTGCTTCATCTCTATTTAGCATATATTTCTATAGAATATCAACAACTGCCCATAATTTTTAATTTCCAAAATCAAACATAGACACAGGTCTTTCCCCAAGTTGAACAGAGTTTTTAAAACTTGCCTGATTTCATTCTTTTGATAATATTAACCAATAAAACTTGCAATGAAACCATAATACAAAATCCAAGCTTCATTTCTAATGGTGCAATTAAATAAAACAATGCACGATGTCTCCATAATCTATACACAGTAAACAACAAAGTCATAGTCATCATCTTCCCCCATCTTCCAATGATCTCGATCGAGACTAATCAAACACACAACAACCACCAACTACAATTTGACACCACATTGTAGGAACACAACAACCAACGCATAATGAAAAAAAAAGGCAACCCTCTGACTGTGCATTACCATTTACTCCCAATCAACCAATTTAATCAAAGAACGAGCTAGTTTATTGATACAACTGTCACAACAAAAGGAGGTAGCCCCTCGACTATAAGCCAATTTTCATCCCCAATTACAACTTTCCAACAACCCAATCAAACAGAGATGAGACAATACTCAAAGCAATTGTCATAACCACTCAACCAACTTATGACAGTCAACAAGATACCCAACAAGAGTGCGATTGGTTGGGGTTATCAAAATCGGGCTCTGTAACCATGAACACAAGAAATAATCAAAAGTTCCCTCAGTCACCAAAACACAAAGATACTGGAGGTCAAACATATCAACAATAGGTAGAAAACCTTCGAAACAAGCATGGTGGAACCACATGCTTTTATAACTCTCAGCTTGTGTAATAGTGTGACAATTCAACACTGAGTAGGGTAGGCAACGATGCAGAGGAGAAACGATTTCTCACTGGACAGTAACAAATATCAAGAATGAATAGAGGCACCACCCTCGCACTTTTCTTAAAAGATGAACCTATTTATAACAATTCCAATGGAAATGCAGACCCCAAGTATTACCAACAACCATAAAGCATACTTCTTGGCATAATGGACACCCCATAACCAATTGTGTTGATGCCAATACCACAAAAATAATCCCATGACTAGACTCTGGGAGATACACAATGACCAAAAAGGTAGTTCGAAAACATACACAACAACCCCATAGCAAATGAATACAACCGAACATGCTTACCATAACAGTGAGGAGGCGACCAACAATGCTAAATAGATCGACACCCTCCAACAAAATACCCATAACTAATTAAAACAACAGAGAGCCATCACAGTTTTTACAACACAAAACAACCAACGAAATCATAACTTCAACAACTAATTTGTTCATTTGCAAACAAATAACACACAATCGTTCCAGAGAAAATACCCATGCGTTTACATAGTTTCCAATCTCAGGAAAACACAAACCAACAGATTACCAAGCCATCTTTCGTTTCATACACAAAGTGAAATTCATGGATGGGCGAAGAGGACCATACCTATAACCAATCGCTTTAAAAAGGGCGAGTTGGTCGAGCAGTTCCTTCCAGGCTTGAATATCAGAGCTTACCACAACAAACCAAATGAAATAATAACCATGCTAGGGTGACATCCTGATGGGAGAAGTATGGAATGATGTGAATTTACTACATGTCGCTTCCATCTTCCACCCCATTCAATTTTGTATTACACAACAACCATCCAAAACCCATACCATTAATCATGCCATTAATTCCATGCATTGAAACTTGTGACATATTGTTTGCTAATTGTTCCACCCCAATCCATATTAACCATTTCCAAAAACCATACCATACCATATATCAAAATGCGCCCAATATAACTCAAATAAAATTCACATAGCCACTAACCATTGCTAGTTAGGATTAATGCTAACTTCTTTTCATTTCATTTGCACATAACTTCTTAACATAGCATATTATAGTCCCTTTTCTTGGATTTTTTTTCATAAATCTCTTTCCATTGCTTTTGCTTCATTTTATTACTAACCTGTGTCTTGTGCAGGTGTAACCAAGTAATGAATCATGGTGAAAATATCAAACGTAACAACAATAAATATATGTAACTCATAACATGGAATTTAGAGCTTAGAATAACTGAATCATCACATAAAATGCATTATCGATCTGCCATTATGTCGGAAACAAAACCAAGACTGCATCATCAACCATATAGAACCCTGTAAGAAACATCGAAACAACAACATAAAATGTGTGATAAGACTATATCTGAGCCCCCAGTCTACCAGGGATCCCACCTACTAGTACTATATCTTATTAGCATAATTTAAATAATAAGCTTTATAAATACTTTGCGAGCGAAATTTTTCGTTGTGATTTTCATCGTCAACAGAGAACTTTTATGGTATGAAAAGTGTCCAATATTCATATCTGATTTTGAAATTTTTACCTGAAATAACATTGTTTCAATTGTTCCAAAGAAACTAGTGGCACTCACTTTGGACTTTCCAAGCTTCATATATGTCACTTCTACCAATTAAACCTATTTGAGACTAGTTTGAGGACTAGTCAAATAACCCTACTTTCCACAAGCTATATCTCATAAATTAAAAAGAAACAAAACCTGAAATTTTTATAACAAGTACTTCTCTATGTCATCTCAAGAGCCTGGAAATTTCATTGTCTAAAACTATTCTGAAAAAAGGTTATATCAAAAATTCAAAGATGAATCGTTTGAAACTAATTTCAGGAATAGTCACAATCCCTAACTTTCATAGGATATATTTCATAACTCATAATGAATCGATGCCTAAATGTTTTACCACATGTACCTCAATATGTATCCTCAGTATCCTCAAACATTTTTAGTCTGAAACATTCCAGGAAAACGTTGTATCAAAAATTCCAATATGTCTTGACAAAAGGGGCGAAACTCTCAGATCATTTTCTTTGATACCAAATTTTATGAACCAAAATTCAAGGTAATCAATGAATAATGATCCACTTCGAGGGAGAAAACTCCTTTTACAATATATCCAATGCATAAGACAATATACCTCTACAAATGAATCTCCTTTATTATAAATAGGAGATAAAGAGAGAATGATGTAACTTACCCTAAGATGACATAACCATAACTAAAAAAATAATAGTAAATGAGTGTTAGGACCTTAACATACAGCCTTACGGGCCTTAAAAATAATATTCAAATACCAAGCATATTTTGTACAACATTTTTCATTGGAAATAGATGTAATTTCAAGATTTTTAAATGAAACTAAATGGAACGATTTTAAAAAATATGCATACATCCTTGTTGATGATTTTACAAAGATAATATTTAACTTGTATATTGTACTCCTCCTTACGCAAACCTTCCAATCCTTTAGTATTCCACCAATTGACCACCCTCCCAACTCCAATGCATAGTCTTCATTCCCAAGGACTGTTTAGCTACAATGGGGCTTTATAGAAGGTACCAATCTATTAATAAGAGAAGAGTGAAGTCGCTAAGATTAGAATAAAATCCCCACTTCACAACACTCTTAGATAAACCAAAATCTCAACAATCACCAATAGAAATTTCTCAAGCATTACAACAACCATCCAACATTAGGGTGCAAAAAGTATCCTCCTCTTAGCTCAAGCTTTCCTTTTACAAGTTCTATGGCTCAAACAACTTGTCTAATTCACACAAAAATATAATTTACTAAATTACTAATTATGTATTATTCAACACCCATGTGTCACTCATATGCACAAGTGTACAAGTAATTACTTATTTAAAAATATAAAATAATGAACTATCCTCACCCACTCCCACATTTAGTATTTTCACTCTTAGGTGTTCCCTATTAGAGTGGATGCACATGGAGTTACTATTTTTTTTTTAATAACTTTATTTAATTATTCTCAACACACTTTTATTTTCCTCTTTCTTCTCCTTGATTTGTGGGTGCACTGGTAATTAGTTCTAGTTAATTAAAAGTTACTTTATTTTCATTTCATGTACATTTATAGAATGTATTTATTTATTTTTCTCAATAAATTATAATTAACTATATCATTTCTCTTGTTATAATATACTAATTAATCCATATTCTCATTCATACTACTATCCATTTAATTAACATTTCCCTTTATGTAAAAATGCATAAACTATATCATCATTTTTTTCACTTAAATAAAATATGCACACTAAGGAAATCCTATTTTATATTCTTCAATTACTCTTATTTCAGTATATAATTTATAAGTTATAACCAAAACCAAGGGTTCCATGATTATTAATACCCTTCAAGAGTTTCCTTTTAGTAAGTACCA
>JASDQU010416093.1:4366-14659 GCA_032191745.1 Picea mariana
GATCCCATCAAATCTGAGAAGTCAGTAAAATGACAACCATACGAATGCCAACTCATTTTCTAGAAGATTCCCTTCTAGAACCCTCGAGACCTCTTCTCCTTTCCAAGCTTAAAAACAGGTTCGCACCCTGTGTATGGAGCAAACTGGGAGAAGTTCGCACCCTAAGTGTAGGTGGCCTGCGAGAATGAGGGATTCTCGCACCCTAGGCCATAGGCAGCCTGCGAACTCACTTTAAAAATATGTTTTTTGGAAGGAGACAAGGGCCACTTTTCTCAGGCAAAAGTCCTTGTTGGGAGCCTGAATACACCATTGTTAAGACATCACCAGAGTGACCAAAATCATGTGTAATATGTGCCCAACTATTTTAAACACACCAAGAAAAAACACCTTTGTTACGGCCTCTAGCTGCCTAGAACTTTTAGTTATAGTGAACATCCACTAAATCCTTAACTACAACTTTCATTGTCAATAACGGAGGTTTTAGCAACGGTTTTTTTTTTAAATTTCACCCAATCTTGTAATAGTAAAAGCATCCACTACGTGGTGTTTTCCTTGTAGTGTAGTTAGTTAGCTCTTTCTCTGCTTTTAGTAGAGAAATGACAGGAATTGCTTTCACATTCCCATTGTATATTCTCATTGGCTGTACTTTTGAGTCCGGTTGACCAACTTTTTGGTCACTCATTGGACATTAATAAAATTATATCATTTTTATCTTAATGGCCAATATAAATAAAGAGCATACTCTGGATTATTAAAATCGAAGGATATTTGAGATGCATCCACCACATAATGAAAATGAACAAATTTCAATAGCTTCATTATGTGTAGAAGGCCCTGGGCGCGACTAGTTCATGTTGTGAACCACCAAGACAAAAGCCCTGATAGTAAATTGGCCATCATTTACACTTTTAAGTTTTTCAAAAGATTCTCAAATGTCAAGAAACAAGATATTTAAAAAGTTGACAATGAGATCAATCACCAAAGACAAGATGGATCCAGTTCTCAAATAGAGGAATTCAATAATGTTGATGGTGAAACTGAAGTTCAAACCCTCGCAACATAAGATTATTTGATAAGAACCACATGCAATGATGAAGTCTTATTCACTTCATCTCAAATCCATGATAATGCCATAGTGTCAGTCACTCCACCCTATGTACATGAGAAATCTCAGAAAATCGAGACAACTTTCCTTGCAGATCTAATTCTACCAGTAAAATACAAGGATGAGATCTATATTCCATCGTCAATATGTTTGACAAACAGAGATGCTGCCTAGTTATAAAGATATGCAGATGACTTAATTACAAAAGAAACTGACAGGAATAAAAGCTTTTGAAGCGAAATATGCTACAAATTTGGCAGAATGATGAAAAATTCAGTTTGATGAACTTAAGTTATCACATAGGGATGGAGATGCTAAAGATAGAAACTGATGTTGTTTGACAAACACTTTAGCTTTGTAGTTATATGCTGCTTGTACAATTCTAATGTCTTAGTTTTTTACTGCATTTATATAAGGTGACTGATCTATTGCAATTTGTTGCCACGTATGTGTATTTATTTGATTTATAACGCAACTGTATTTCAATCACGAAAAAACAATTTGAAGAACTCTGAAAATGTCACACATCTGTAAGTTTAATTTTGTTTCAAGATACAAGATAATGGCAACGACATACAAACTGCATTTAACACATTAATCAATATGATCCTTCACTTTCACCCTGTCCTCTATTATTAAGATATCTAAACAGGAAATTTAACCATATTTTTAAATACCACATATGAAGAATCCTGGAACACACGTAGTTCAATATAAAAAGGTATGCAATCAATTACAAATTTGATATTGAATCGTAGTCACACTATTCTCTTTTCTGATGCAGAACCTAATTTGCTGTCAATGATGTCAACAAGAAAAATCAAATCAAAAGAATAATTACAGAGAAACTATGATGAAAAATCAACCATTCTTAAAGAAAGTTAACACTAAAAAAATGACATTTTTCACATACAAATCTCATTGTTTCTAACCAATCATGTAAGAGGGACAACAGTAAACATGAACCATACCAGGCGCCCTCCTGCAATTATACCAGTTATTGCAACTAGTGCTTTGACTGCAGCAACACCAAGAGCTTCAGCGATGGCTTGAAAGCCAACCTGCAAAATGAGTAATTCAGTCTCATAATATCACGATCCATCTATGTAGACCCCAAATTATGTCAAAAATGTGCATTCTAAAGATTGGCACTAATGCAATGCTATTATTTCATGAATGTGTATTCACTCCCCTAGTCAACATTAAGGGAGAATGTTACAATATGTTGTAATGTTGTCTAGTGGCCGCATTTGTCGATGTGCATAGTGCCATTATGACAGCAGTTGTAGCATTGGGAACCATCAGTTGTGTGGCATATATATATATGTAATGGGGCGTCATTAGAATTATTGGGGCCCTTTAGTAGGGCATTTGTTTGTCTGGTGGTCGCATTTGTTGACATCCTTAATAAAGCCATTCTGATGACAGTTGTAGCATTTGAAGCCATAATTTGTGAAGCATATATTATATATATGGGGCATCATTAGACTTCTTGGGATTCCTTAGTCTAATGATCCACTAAAGGATCCCAATAAGACTAGTGATACCCCATTACATCTATATAAGTGCCCCACAAATAATGACGTTAAATGCTACAACTCACATCACAGTGGCACTAAGTACATCGACAAATACGGCAACTAGACAACATAACAACATATGCCAAGCTCTAACAGATGAATGTATGCCATAAAACATGAGAGCATGCATATCTGATATAACAAAATTGCAAAATCTAAAAGAAACTAATAGAGCAGATATAGAAGAGAAGGATTTATTAGAACATAAAAACCTTAAAAACATAAAATACTTTTGTACGAGTCAGCTTTCCTCTTTGAAGTCAATGCTTTGAAATTTGACTCAAAGTACTAATAAAGTTTATTAATACAGGGCAATCCATAGATGAACAGTAATTATTTTATTTTTTTACAGAACTTAAGAGTATCTTGTGACTGCATAACACAAAGATTGATAGCAGATAATATTTTTAATTTAGTTAGTGATTGCATCTTTTGAATACACTCAAATCAATCACTAAGTACTAACATCAACAAAGCAAGGCAAGAAATTAAAATTTATATTAATTCCCTTGATCACCAAAAAGGTCAAGGGCACTAGTTACAGTGTACAACAATAAGATAAAGCAAGTGAAGTGCCTATCACACTTCCCACCAAATACTAGGATAAAAGAAACGAAAAGAAAAGAACGAAACAGAGCAAGGACAAAAGTAAAAAATATGAGGGAAGAGAAAAACAAAGCCCTGCAGGCAATAGGGAACAAAATGCTCTAGTATCCCCGAAGCTATGTGCAATCTCCCTTGCCAGTCAAGTACAAAGAACGGAAGAAGGAGATCAGCGTATGACTCCCTGCTCGATAAGGCCCTTGATACCACCACTGTCAAACAACCCTCAAAGAAGTGGCATGCCCACTGGGTCCCTTGGGATTAACATCTCGAGGCTAGAAATAGGATGTAATCAACTATTGGTAGTGAATATGGTTAGACTAATCTCTGAGAAGCTTTTCTCTGTGATAGAGAGCTTCAAAAATGACCAAAGCAAGACACCTCTGATCATTGTACAACAAATAGGTCGTTAGCGAGCCATTTGACTCCTTGAACAAAGAATGAAGTATGCCCTGAATCTCATAGAAGATAAAGCATTTGAAAATATAGTGAGCCATTTGACTCCTTGAACAAAGAATGAAGTATGCCCTGAATCTCGTGGCAGATAAGGCATTTGAAAATGAAATGATCCTTAGTCTCAAGCACAGAGTTTAACAGTCAACATGTGCAACCTTACCCTGGAGGGTCGCCATGTCTCTGAATGCAAAGATGATGGGAGCAAACCTGAAGCTGAGCCCATAGAAATTCAAACAGAGCAATAGTTAAGATCTAATGTACCTCAGGATAAGTTGAAATTTATCTTAATGCAATTAATGAAATACATAAGACAAGATAATATTATTAATGATCACAAGTAACCAAAAGAGTTGGTCAAGAGCACTAGAAAATACACTATGGGAGTGTATGGGGATACTCCTAAAAGCTAGATGATAAAGGTTCAAGTGCGTAAACAGTACCATAAAGTAAAGGAAAAGAGAGCCACCAGATATCATAATGTATAGATGAAAAGTAAGGGGGGGGCAGAAGTATCTATGATAGCATGGATCACTAAGAAGGTGCCAATACACTGCCTAATGATGTTATCTAGGGAGTGCCCATTGCTAAGAGGGCCTAGTTTTGTGACCCTACGAGGAGCATGGAAACAACTAGTAGAAGCTCTCCTAATATTTGAGGCTGATGAGAAGAATCCAGTAACAGAAGTCTGGGTGTTTAGAGTGGGATGGAAGCATGCCCGTGCCGAAAACAGGTACTCCTCTGTGTACCTGTCGAGATGAGTCACTCGGCCCTCAAGGGTGACGTTGTACATAATCCTACTAATATGGTACAAGTTGTGCCTAACTCTGGTGGATCTGTAATATAATATAATATAATGACCTCCAAGAAGAGTATGACCTAGAGAAGAGGGCCAAGGTGGTTAGATCCTATTACGAAAAGACCAAGAGCTACAGAATTGAAATAATATGTATATTGAATAATGACTAAAAATAAGATGATTACAATTGAGAAATGAGGGCTCGTTTATATACCCGCGCAGGGGTGCCCATAACCAATAGCCATGTCTTTTCATTGTTAATAATTATTATTTATTAATTATCATTTAATTATTATATTTATTAATATCTTATTTATGTGTATTTTTATGTTCATAACATTGCCTTCCCCTTAAAATTGTTTTGTCCTCAAAGCACTAGTAACAACGGGTGTAACTAGCGAAAATGTTCCGATTCCCATGTTGCACCTTCTTCTGGAAGGTTTTTCCATTTAATAAGATATTCCTTGATTACACGAGATCGCAACATTTTTTCTCTAGTTGCAATAATGGTTTTTGGTTCTAAAATGTTTCTTCCTTCTTCATCCAACATAGGGAGCATTGTTTGCACCTTGTGGTGTTGCCCTAAAACTTTTTTTAGACACGATACGTGAAAAACGTTGTGGATACGGCTTTTATCTGGTAATTCCAACCCATAAGCTAAGCTACGTGACTGATTTTTTTGTTAATTTGATATGGTCCATAAAACTTTGGAGCCAATTTATTCTTTCCTTATTGTTTAAGAGATAAYTGTTTGTAGGGTTGAAGTCTTACAAATATCCATTCTCCAACTTCGAATTCTCTTCCTGTTCGGTGTTGGTCAGCTTGTTGCTTGATTTCGTATCTTGTTGTTKCTRAGTTTTCCTTGAGTATTTGAACAACTTTTTTACTTTCGTCTAAATGATCTTTTACTAATGCAACTTYTGTTTGATTTGTGGCTAACTATTTCCAAGATGGTGGTTGATATCCATAAAGAGCTTGAAAAGGTGTCATTTTAGTCGATGTGTGATATGTGGAGTTATACCACCATTCAACGAGGTGCAACCATTGAAGCCATTTATTTTTCTTATCAATGACGAAGCAACAAAGGTAGGTTTCTAATCACTTGTTGACAATTTTTGTTTGGCCATCTGTTTGAGGATGGTAAGTTGAACTCATATTAAGAGATGTCCCGATTTGTTTGCAAAACTCCCTCCAAAAGTTCCCTTTAAACTTGGCATCTCTATCATTGACAATGACCTTGGGGAAACCATGTAATTTATAAATGTTTTTACAAAAGACTTCAGTTATTTGTTTTGCGGAGTTTGTTTTTCTTACTCCCATAAAATGTGCATACTTGGTTAGTCTATCTACTATCACTAAGATTTTGTCTTTTCCTTCTGATATGGGTAATCCTTCAATGAAATCCATTGAAATTTCGTCCCATTTTTGGTTAGGGATATGTAACGGATGGAGTACCCCTAGTGTTGATATATTTTCACTCTTGTTCCTTTGACAAAGGTCACATCTTGCTACATATTTTTGAATATTTGTACTCATCCCTTTCCAAACAAATGATTTACGAGCATTATAATATGTTTTGAAAAATCTGACGTGACCTGCAGCCGAACAATTATGGGCTTCTTGAAGTACCTTGGTTTTAAATTTTGAATTGGTATTCAAATAAATTCTTCCCTTATACCATAAGATGTCATTCTTCCATTCAAACTTGGGATAGTGGGTTAAATCATTGATTATGGAGCATGTCTCTATGTTTTTGGCATATTCAATCCGGATTCCGTTCAACCATTCCGGAATTGCTATTGATATTGTCCATCTGTCTATGGGTGGTAGTTGGTACTCGTGGCTAACTCTGTTCCCACCAACCTAAAAAGCTCCTTCCAAAACGCGTTGATGAAGCGCCCATCTCGATCACCAACTATCTGCCTGGGTAAACCATCCAACCAGAAAACCTTTATGAAAAATAGCTCCACTACCTATATGGCCTTGCAGTCCGTGGGTACGACAAAGAAGTGTGCAAATTTGGTTAGCATGTCGACCACTACAAATATACAGTCCATGCCTGTACTCGAGGAAGACCTGTGGTGAAGTCCATAGAAATGATCTCCAATTTCTGCTCCAGAATGGGTAGAGGCTGAAGTAACCCCGCGGGGTGTGTCTGCTCAAACTTGTTCTGTTGACAAGTCATGCATTCCCTGATGTGTTTCAGTACCTCATCCTTGAGACCCTTCCATGAGAATCTCTCCCTGATCTGCTAGTAAGTTTTGAAGATTCCCTGATGTCTGGTTGTAGGTGAATCGTGACAAACCTTCATAACCTTCCCTTTTAAGGTAGATTCTGGAACGAAGTAGATTCGGTCCTTGTAGAAAATGACATCGTCTAACACCCAGTATCTATCATCAACTACCTATCCATCCAGTACCTCACAAGCAAACTTGTTTCTGGAGTACTCCACCAACAAATGTGCCTTCCAGTATGTGCAAATATCCATCATCAAACACCTTGTTGGCCTCTTGGACAAGGCATCTGCTACAACATTCCTTTTTCCTTTAACATACTCAATGTCAAAGTCAAAGGCTTGGATCTTTGAGACCCACTTTTGTTGTCTCTCGTTGAGGTCTTTCTGATCCAGGAAATACTTGAGACTGCTGTGATCAGTCTTCACTACAAACCTGCTACCTAGCAGACACTGCTTGAATTCGGTTAAGGCCTGCATGATTGCTAGCATTTCCTTGTCGTAAATCGAATGGAGTCTCTCCAACTCGTTGAGCTTCCTTCTCTCAAACACAATGGGATGGCCCCCTTGCATCAAAACGGCTCCAATCCCCACCCCTGATGCGTCGCACTATAAGACAAACGACCGAGAGAAATCTGGAAGGGCTAGAACAGGATTACAACTAAATCACAAAAGAAATACTTTACAAGATTTACAATTAGAGCTAGATACAAATAAATGAATTAAGCAACTATCTACAAAGTTGATATGAAAAGAATAACTAAGAGATAAAACAAAGATACAAGAGATACAATTATACAATTATGGACAAAGCAAAATACAAAGCACTAAATTGCAACTAACTTGAGATACTTGAATGTGCAGGTAAAGAAAAATTGCTCAAAGGACAAGATTGCATCAACACATCAAGCCAACAAACCCAAACATAGAGTGCCTCCACAAGATGCACAACTCTAAAGGGTTGTTTCACCGACATACACAACAATAAACCCAAGCAATGAAGTTGCCTCCAAAGGATGCGCAACTTCAAGGGGGGTGAACCAATGAATCAAAACACAACTTAAAACTGAAGTGAAAGTGCTCAAATGAAGCCTCTAAGGGCAAGTGCGCAACTACTAGTTTCACTTAGTTAATATCCACAAGATGCTGAAATAAAACTTGCATGTAAAGCAAATGTAAAAGTTAAGTGCTAGCAAGATTTATTAAGCATCAACCATAAAAGATAAGAAAATGAAAGTTGCCCAAGGTTGTAGTGGATTAATTAGGATTAGTTAAGTTATCAGATGAGAGTGTGAATCCTAAACTAAGTGACTTCCCAAGAACTCTCTTCGCTTGTACCAAAAGAATTGATGGGTGCTCAGTAAGTGAGGCAAGCAAGGCCACACCCTAGCTCCACAAGTCAATCCGGGAACAAAAGTACTCCACAAGGGGGACACCTAGTGCTGTGAGACCATCCCTGATCTAGCACCCCTTGATTCTTCCTTAGGTTCATTTTTTGGTGGCAAAGTTGAGACAATTAAAGGTGCATTAATTAACTAGATAAATTGAAACCCTATGGATCTAAGGTAAATTGAGCCTTAAGAAAATGTTGAGTTAAGTTGAGTTAAGTGCTTGCAATGTAAAGTGCTTGAAAGTAAAGTACAAGAAAGTAAAAGTGTTTGAATGTACAATTGTTTGCAAGTAAAGTGAAATAAATTGCTTAAGCTTGAAAGAGATTAAATGATTGAACTTGAAAGCAAAGCAAATACTTGACAAGAAATAAATAGCTTGAAAAACACAAGTAAGTTACTATGCCTCCACGGCTTGAGCAATGAAATGAAAAGAGCTTCTAAGATATGAAGATAAACCTAAACACAAGCACTGGAAGCAATAAACCACAACTAAAACCTAGCCTTACGGTATAGGATGGTTGGCTTGGCCAAACTCGTTCTTAGGTGTAGGCAAACAATAAAGAATAAAAGAACTTGAAAGGAAACTAATCCTAGCCACACAACCTTGTCTTAAAGACAAGTGGGGCAAACTAGAAATGAAAAGCAATGCTAAAAATAAAACTAATTGACTAGCCTTACGATATAGGATGGTTGGCTTGGCCAAACTCTTTCCTAGGTGTAGGAAAACTAGAAATTAAAAACGCAGAAATTTTAATTTGCTTGAGAAATGCAAGCCCTAGAGACTCTCTTGGGCTTGCTTACAACTTGAGAAAGGAGATGAAGAAGGGGGTATTCAATAACCTTGCTTAGGAGGAGTTTACTTGACTTTAAATGGCCCCAAATGGGTTGTTCCTCCACGTTTCTGTCACAAATCTACAAAAAAACAGCAACTAAAACTTGCTGGAAAAGCTACAGAAATGACAAAAAAAAACTGCAAAAAAATTCTATTAGTGGAAACCAAAAATTTAAAGTATGAAACCAGCAGTATATATATTCGTTTTTGGTCTATTTCAGAACACAAATCCACCCAAATATAGAGGAATATGAACTGAAAAGCAGAATAGAAAATATTAGAGGTTTTAAGTGGATGACAAGGAAGATTTCCAAATCTGAAATCTAACTTCAAAACCCTTAGGTGACCTGCAAATTCCTTGAAACAATGCTACAAAAAAGAGAAAGGGGTGAGCACATTCATGTAATAAAACAAAATACTTTGTTAGATCTACAAGATATACTGACTAGATCTATGATAATACTACCAAAAGATCTACCCAAACAAAATACTTTGCTTGGGAATCCCTACTCTAGATCTACAACAAATGAAAACAAGAAAAAACTAAAACAAAATCACCTCATTAAGCAATATGGCACCAAGAAGACTCTTCACACCATGTATCCTTCTAAGATTTATTTATTAGAAGAGAGCTAGGACAAATACTTGCCCAAGCTTGAGAAAAGAAAGAGAGAGCAAGAAGAATGAGAGAGAAGATTGAGAGAGAATGGAGAGGAGAGAAGAGAAATGGGTAGAGTAACCTTGCACTGAGATAGATCATGTGAAATGAAGGAAGGGAGGCTCTTATTTATACTTGGGAGCCAAGAGTGACCCCTCTTGGATGCTCTCCAAGTGTCCATCAACCAAGAATCATTGTGCATCTCAAGGGGGGCACACTTTCTAGGGTTTTAGTCACTTAGGGTTTTGGTAGTAAGTGGGAATGAGTTGTCCATCATATGAAAGGTCAAAGGATGAGGTGGAGGTACTAGGAAGGCGCACATAGGGAGAGAAGAGGCCCCACCTTGTTATTTTTTGATTTTCTAAAGATTTCTCTAGAAGGGGGGCGCAACTTCCCTAAGGGGGGAAACTGTTTTGAAGTGATGGCTAGGTGGGATGGGTAGATAAAGGTTAGGAAAGGGTTAGGATAGGTTAGAAAAAGGTTTAGAACTTTCTCCCACTCTTTCTCCATCCAATCTGCTCATATTACAGAAATTTGACAATTTTGACTTTGTTAATTCCAGCAATTAAATTGTTGTCTTAGACTGACTTAGACTCCTCATGGAAGCAAAACTTATCCAATTGAGTTGAAACTTGGTCC
>JASDQU010416094.1:0-10314 GCA_032191745.1 Picea mariana
GACTATGGACTGTTCAATCAGAGACCTAGAAGGACCCAGAAGATCCCTGAGAACGATCACTTCTGCAGGGGAGAGGATGACTGCTTCTTCCTGAGAAGGATTTCCTGGGTTCTCAGACACACAACTAGCACTTCATTAGAAAATGTACATATGAAGGATAACTAAAGGAAGGGTGCATGCATATGCATGATGTACCACTATAGGGAATGTATGCCTCTTAAGACTCTCAAAAAACAAAAAATAAATAGCCTGGTAAGCAGAGAAGGGAAGACTGGTATTGAGAACCAGAAACCCTGAACACTCAGACTTCTTGCAGAAACTCAAAAAAGACAGTAAAACCAATTTCAAAATACTCAAAGAACCCTAGAGACTCCCCAGTGGAGTCGCCAATTCTAATGTGAGTGGGAAATCCCACTTACAGACTTAGCATTTAAGGGATCTAATCATGCATGTAGAAAATGACCATTTAAATGCGTCTACTTTTTCCTATTCTCCCAACACAAAACCCCACATTCATGCAATACAAAGGTTCAAACAAGATTAGGTAACTCTACCTTAAATCCTTTGTTTGATTTCGATCCCTTCGCTTTCACTCACTCCTTGACTGCAAGCCTCCTCCCAAAGCTGACGTGCATTCACACATAGACAAACAGAGAACTGCAAACATGCATTTCATATACTAATTGTTGGGTTAGATGTGACAATATCATAAAATAAATACACAATTTGAAAACATAATATGGTGGGACGAAAAAAGTGCTCCTTTTTGTATTAATATTCACAAGAGTAAACCTACAATATGTGGTCGACACTTCTCCTCAAACCTAGTCCTGGGCTTCTCTTCACAACACACCAATTACTCAACCTCACAATACAATTGCAAGAAATTGGGGCAAAGGGGGAATAAATTTGGGCAAAGTTTCTATGCTCTTCTTCTTTATTTTTTTAAATGGGAACCCTGCCTCTTCTTTTATAGGTAGTTATTTGATTGAATGACTGGCCATACGTAATCAAACGGTTTTAGCAATTTCTTGAAACTCTGTTTCTCGTCTGCAACTTTCCATTTTTCATGCTTTTTTCAGTATATGTGGGCTGTAGAAGGCCTACATGTGTATTGATGTGTGAATATGCGATATGTAGAAGGCCATGGCGTGTGTGGCTCAAAAAAGAGGGCTTTTTAGAAGAGCTTGGTTCAAGAAATTGGCAAATAGTAGGGCCTTAGGCTAGGTATGTAGGCTGGGTGCAAATTAGACTTATAACATTGTTAAAGGGACTATACATCGTGGGAAATGAAGTTTGTTTTGTGTAACTGTTAGCACACAAATCAAGGAGGTATGTTGGAACATTTTTTCAAGAATTTATTACTATTGTTTACTTGTTGTTGTAAACTCTCATATGAAATTTGTTTGAGATCAATAAGAAGAATCTACTTGAACTAGTTTTCCCAAGCTGGGTTTTTCCAGGGGTGTTGCCCATAAATTTCTAATGTTCAAGTGGTGTGATTTGTTTGTTGTTCATTATTATTTTCACCGCTATTTTAGTTTTAGATCTCTATCATTTAATATTTATACTCATAAAGTACAGTTTAGAGTTGAGTTTATTGTTTTACTGTTGAAGCTTTATATGAGGTTGAAAATTGTTTATGACTTAGTGTATATCTAAGATAAACTTTCTACATGGTATTAGAGCAGGAGATCTGAGTTTCAAAGGACAAGATATTTGACATTTGATTTGAAGTGAGTGCAAAGGGGTTTTTCCTAGAAGAAGGGAAGGGAAAAATATTATTGTCGTGAGGGTTTCCAAAAGAAATTTTCTAGTAGGAGGAAACAAGTGAATATAGAAGCTAGAAATATCAAAGGACACATATTGGGCTAGGTTCTATTCTGATGCAGAGAGGAATCAACTATTTCTCTTGAACGAAAGAGTAAGGGGAAGAATAAGTATAGTGATTGGGCCACTTCACAGGATAGGAAGCACATCTAGCCATATGACATGTAACACACCCACGACAGGGCATAAAAATTTCATTCTCCTTGAGAGAACAATACCCTCATTAAGGGGTCTCTATTTAATTCTTCTCTTCCAGGTCATTTCAGCTGCGGCCTCCATGCTCCGAACTAAGCTCAAAAATGGAAAATATCCTCTTCTAAGTCCTTCGGGTTCTTCCATTTCCCTTATACTTTCATATGATCGTGAGTTGTGACCAGATGCCAAAAAAACAGGTGCTAAGACAACCCCACATGAATTCCCCCAGAATGGAAATTCTCCGAAGTTCACAATCCAATGTCGTGTGTCCTTGGGGATTCTGATAGCCCTGATTCACTTCAGGACTTCAAAATTTGGAAGTTTCAAAAATTCCTATGCCTTTTACCTCTGAAGTACGTTGTACCTGGAGCTACAGATCGAGTTCCATGCATCCCTTCACAATCAACAGTTGTGATCCACTTCGAGACTCTGGCCTTCAGGAATCTCAACTCTCAACTTCTCCATGCTCACTTACTCCCAGAGTGTTTCGAAGGAAGTCCACAATCTATTGACGTGTGTCCTCCCATAGATTGACGACCCCTATCTACTTCGTCTATTCAGGCTTCAGGAGTTTCAAACTCCTACGCACTCATTCCTCCCAGAGTGATTTCACCCAGATACAACATATTTCTGCCACACATCCCCCTGGATCTGATAGTCTGGGTTCACTTTGGGACTTCGACATTCAGGTGATCCAAATGCTCCAACAATTCGTCCTCCCGAAGTACATTCTTCTAGAGTCAAAGATCATGCGACACGAGTCCTTCTAGATAAATGTTCATGGTTTACTTTGGGATTTTGGCGTTCGGGAGTTTCTACCTTTCCACACTCACTTTCTCCTGAAGGTATTTCACCCAGAGTTAATGATATATCGACGTGTGTCTCCCATGAATCGATGACTACAGATCACTTCGTGGCTTCGCTCTTCGGTAGTTTCAAAGTACTCACCAACGCAAACCTCCAGAATGAAATTCTCCTAGAGTGTTAGATCTCTAGACACACATCCCCTACTACCAATGGTCAGGGTAAACTCCGACACTTCAGCCTTTGAGAGTTTTCACCCCTTGCCACAAGCTTTCCTACAGAGTGACTTTCCTCCGAAGTGGTATATATTTTGACACCTTTCCTCAGAGATCGACAACTCAGGTGAAATTCGGCCTCCAGGCCTTAGGGAGGTTGACTCACTCCTCAACTAAAATCTCTTGGATTTGGTCAGTGTCGAGATGACTACCTCATAGATCTAATGATCGGGATGGCTCCCAGGCATCCTCAGATCTAAGGCCTAGATTAACTTCAGGACTTTAGGGATTTTACCTCCCTTATGACGAATTTGCTCAATTCGCTAAACTCATGAAGTCCAAAGGACTCAAGGGGTTAACTCTCATGCTCCTTCCGATATCCAATGGTCATAATGTACCTTGGCTCTTCCTGAACAAATCCCGTTCATTCGTCTTCCAAACAAAGGAAACTTCCCTTTTGATACTTCAATCTCATTATTCTTCCTGATATTTATTAGCTTTGAAAGGCTTAAGAGATTTGCGCTCTTTCTCTTGAACTTAATGCTTAGAATAATTCTTTCACGCACCCCTTACACTCATTCCTCAACTCTAGAACTTAAGTGGTTCTCGGTCTTTGCCTGCCTCGTAAAGAGCCTGTGCATACGTGTACTATATCTCCTGATCTTTAACAATCTCCTTCTTCCAAGGGATTCAAAATGACTAGGAGTGTCAACATTCATACGTGAAACTGTGCCCAAGGTCGAGAAACTCACATTTCATGGATCTATCTTAAGCCACCACAGGGCGTAATAATTTACGAGTACAAATCATGTCAAATCCATATAATTTCTTACTTGCCTAATTACACAATCAAGTAGACACAAAATGGGGTACAGTATAAATCATTAAGAAAACATATCCATCCCTACAACATTCATAGGATATCCAATTTTAATTCACAGTACCACTTAAATACACAAGGTATGTGATTACTTATCTATTACAGGTGGTAGCCAACTAACTGAATGTGGGTGTTCATCCTTCCACCCAACCATAGACTCAGTGGCATTATGTTAAGCCCTAAATAATGTCTCATTACCCCTTAATTGGGGCATATTAAATTAGTAATGTTATTTTATTTATGTCGTTGTTATTCCATTAGTTGTAATTATACCTTCTAGTCTCCTATATATACGAAGGAGACATTTTCATTTGGAATCATCTTGTAATTGTACATTTATGTGGGCATAAGGAGGTTTCCCCCTCGAAGAGGCTTATTATATGAATTTATCTCTTTTTCAAGGCGTTGAGTGATTATTATGAGGTTTTTCTATGCTATATTGATATTTGGTTCTTAACATATGGTATTGGAGCTCAAGGTCTTGGAGTTTCACTGCTACATTTGAGACACCTTGGAATTTTCGCTATAACTTTGTTTCTACAATGTTTCAGATGGAACATCTTGGAGGATATTTATTATATGGAACAAGGTACATTGGGTTACAATTTCAACTCCTGAGACCTTACACTTTCAAAGATACATTCTGTGTAAGATAGGGTTCTAGAATCATCCTGAACTGAGTCACTGTGGAATTGTCGCTATATACTGTTTTCTGTAAAGTTTCAGACCCTGAAATATGGAGGCTATTTACAAAAAATAGTAAGGTATCTGTGGTAAAATGTTCAACTTCTGTATCATCTTACATTTTTAGATACACCCTGTGGAAGATAGGGTATCTGACTAGTCCTATTGACTAGTCTCAAGAAGGTGTTCCAGGTAAAAAAATCATAACTTATTCGTAGAGTATCCAAATTGAGAGAGACTAGTTGCATTGGATAGTGGACAGTCTATAGTATTTCTGGTACGAGTTTCAAAATTTTATATCAATTATGTTGTGCGGGGAACGCTATCTAAGTGAGATCTTCTGGAAAGGCAAAAAATCAGCAAGTTGTGGGGAAGTTACCATAAATTCCATTTGTCACATCCAATTTTAATCAGACCTGTGGAATTGCAGAGAATAAATATCATATAACTACAAAAAAAAGTTTCATACCCAGAAGGGATAAAACTTTGGAGATACAACAAAAGAAATATTGTCTAGCAGAACCACCTCAAAATCAAGGTTCAAAAGTGATACCTAGCCAACATGCCACCCAAAAAGGCAACTTCTACACCAAATAAGCCTCCAAATAATCCTACATGGACTCTTGATGAAGGTGAAGAAATGCATAGGGGCATAAATGATTTACAAAAGAAGATAGTAACAAAATATGAACTACAAGATATGATGGATTCAACGGAAGCTATGTTTGAGGCAATAAATACTAAGATGGATGGTTTAAAAGGGGAGACCATGGAAGGATTGAAAAACTTCCTAATAGAGAGGACACCTGAAAGTGAAAATGTATCCCATGAAATTCATGATGAGGACACAAGGAAGGTGAATAAAAAATGGAGAAACTCCAAATTTGGATTGAAGACCAACCACATTCCTATGATCGATATGAGGAAGTTTGATGGAAAGGACCCAATCTCATGGATACTTTAGATGGATAAATTCTTTGATCTACATAATGTGCCACATACACAAAAGATATGAATTACTTCTTTATATTCAGAACCCAATCAATTTGTATGGTATCGATGGTTTTGTTCTCGCAAATCACTTGTCACTTGGACAATTTTTATGGAAGAAATGATAGCACACTATGAGGATATAAGGAGAAATACATTCTTTAGCCAATTGATAAATCTAAAGAAAAAGGGTTCAGTTACAAAGCACATTGAGAACTTCCAAAGATTGAATACAAAGGTAACAGATATTCTAGATGAGCACTTGATTGATGTATTCATAGGACCTTTAAAGGATAACATTCAACATGAGGTTCACCTATGGGAAGCCAAATCATTGGAGAATGCATTTAGGGTGGCAAGAAATGTTGAAAGTAAAAATATGTCTATGGCTACTAGAAGGACCAATCCTAACATATATAGAGAGAATAATGCTCCTTCTTCTAAAACACCTCAACCTACAAGGTTGACACCTTAACAATTAGAGGAAAGAAAAGCAAAAGGTTTATGCTTTAATTGTGACAGCAAGTATAGTAAGGGACATAAGTGTGGTGAGAAGAAATTATTCTACATATATTGTGAAGAGGAAGAAGAACAAGAACAAGAACAAGAACCATCTCAAGATGAAAATGTAGAAGCAATTTTATTTGAAGAGTTGAATCCCATGATATCGTGTAATGCATTGGCTGGAATTAACACTCGTCAAACCCTCAATATCGAAGGATATATCAAAAAGAAAAAGGTAATAGTCCTAATTGATTCTCGCAGTACTCATAATTTCATTCACTATAAATTATCCAAAGCTCTCAATTGCTTTGTATATCCAGCTCCAGAGTTTCAAGTAATGATTGAAAATGGAGGAACTATCAATTTCTCAGGAAAATGAAATAAGATCAATGTTACTATGGGGGAATATGTAATGAATATTCCAATTATTGTTATACCCATGGGGGGTGTTGACGTTGTACTAGGAATCCAATGGTTACAATCATTAGGAATAGTGGCTTTTAATTTTCAAGAACTTCTCATGAAATTTTCATTGGAATTGTTAGTCCCTAAAGTTGCACTTGACTGTGAGAGGGCAAGCTAGGGCATCATTCGTTTATTGCAAAGTATTTTTAAGTTTTTATGATTTGGTTTTTTAGGGTGGTTGAAAACTGGTTCAAGATTACAGCATGACATGAAAATCAAGATCAAAACATAGCATATCCCATTGGCTGAATAATAGGTAGACACATAGATGGACTAAACCAATTTAAGAAAAAGGAAGATGAAGTCTTCAATTTGTCAACTTCACAAGAGTTCTCGTCTCAATATATCATAAAGAAACAAGACTATCAGCTTGATATCATAACTTGAAAATTATCTCTACAGCAAAATTTTCACTATATAAATTAACAGTCAAGAACAAAAAAGCATTGCAATCTGAATAATGAATTCAAGCACGAATAAAGAAATAACAGAGTAGAAAAAAGAAGGTCTAACCATCCATATGCCTTTTCTATTAAGTGTCAATTGAACATAAATGCCTTTTACAATGAGCTCCACAAAAAGGTTCTCTGGATCTCCAATTTTTCGACCTGAACATGGTCTTTCTTCTATCTATTTAAACTATCTATAAAACTTCCAGATCCTATCATCTAGTACAACCTTTAATGACTAGATTCGAATAGTATCCAACTCCTAAAGTAGTTCACTCAAAAAGAGCTTCTACAACCCCAAAAATAGATCATAGCTCAACAACTTGATATAGAAAATATTACCAGCATTACATTTGACTCTACATAATAGGAATTTTGTTTGATTCTATAAAACAGATCGAGGTCTTAGCATTTCACTGATCAAAATGAGTAGGCTTTGCAATATTTCCTAGAAAACATTTAAAAATGATTGTAACAAATCTCCATGTTACCTTTAGGATATAATCACAGTAGTGGCTTTAGCATTTTTCTGCTTGAGCTTTTTGGTTAGCACAACATTGTGCCAGTAGAGTATTAAATTAATCTCCCTAAGTTCTTTAAGTAATGCCCTTTTCTCTTTATTCTTCTTTTTAAGACCTTGAATCCTTTCTTGCTGGCAAGCATTCCACTATTCTATCTGCGCCTTCTCCTTCTTTATTTGTCTTATTGTTTTCTGAAAATCCTTGATCTTTTCCTTATAAGTTCTAATTTTAACTTTGAATCTTGAGCATTCTTCAGAAGGTGCAGTTTCATTCAGGTTTAAGGCAACACTAGGTTCCTTGGCTTTAACCTGGTACTTTGAGACTAATTCTGAGCTATGTTCTTCCTCAGAACTTGATGAATCTATAGCTCCAGGTACATCTGGTAAGCAATCTGAGTCTTCCAAGTAATCCTGTTTATCCTCAGGGGATTCACTGATGCCTTTAGCCATCCCTTTAGCTTTTTATAATACAGTGTAAGCTCTCGTTATATGGCCTATAGGTGGTGTAAGTATTCTTTTTCCTTTGCTGACAGATTTCTTGGGCAATGGGGTCCTTTTTGCCTTTTCCCGGTACTTGCTTCATCATTCTCAGAATCATCTTCTATGATTATGGTGTTTTCTTATTTGATTGATGGATTGAACATTGCCTTTGACTTTAGCCTATACTTGTTGGTAACCCTAGTCAAATTTCTTTGAGGTTTCTGTGATACACACACACCTTTAACCTTTTTCCCTTTGGTTGCAGCACTTCATTTGCTGGTTGATGGCATTTAAGGCTTGACTGTAGTTTGAGAAGAAAGATCATTATCTGAATCTATTTCCCCTTTAACATCTTCCTCAAGAAACATTTCAATTTTGGGCTTCCATATAGGTATTTTACTTCTGCTCCTCCTAGTCACCTTGATATCAGAAGACTCATCTTTCACAGGGTTTTCATCATAAATATCTCGGCTCTGTGTGATGGTCTTCATCCCTCTGCCTTTCGTCTGCTTATTGGACTGAGTGATATGGTTTAAGGATTGCATGAGACAACTCCAGGGCTTCTGTAATTCATTCAAAGCAGACATGACTAGGGTTTTAATTAGAATTTGATGGAACAGACTGCTTCTAGCATTGGTAGAAAGTGATTGTACTTTCTTAGACATCTTTGTCAAGCTTTTAAGTAGAAAATAAGGGAGATTTAAAAGGTAATCACCATTTAAGTGCATTAGTATTCTGATATGGTAGATATAGACCAATGAAAACCTTCCTTCATAGGTGATGTACCTATGAATCATGATCAAAGCAGTGTGCCATTCAGGTCGAACCCAACTGTGAGGTCTTCCCCTTCTCCAATCTGGATTCTGCTTATTTGGAAGGAGGAATTGGTTTACAAATTCAGTAACCATGTGCTCTTTCTTCCACCATCTTTCCCCTCCAACCACAAGCCTGCAAGCCTTTACGATAGTCTTCTCTGTCACTAACATCAACATCTTACCGATTTCGACCTCGTGACCATCGAAATTCAGAGTGAACTCCATGGAAACATGCTCATCGTAACCCTAAAAAGTGGTGAGAAACTCAAACCACCCAGCATCTATGAACCTTTGAGCCATCTGAAGATAGGCTTCAAGAATTTCAGCACCCTCTGGTTTTATATCGGCAACCTATCTGCTCCTCTTTGGTGCCATCAAACACAATTCTGCAACTGTCGTCCTCGGGTTCCAAATTCGCCACCTGCAATTGTTAGTGTATACCGTTGCTTTGAGTGGATACCTGCATTCCTCACTGCAAGCCTGAATTAAGAAAACTCGAACAGGTAACATATAATGATCATCAAGCAATAGGTGATTTGAAATGAGTCCTGCGTGCGTACACAACAATTAGATTCTAAAACCATTATATTTGGAAATGATTGCCAAGATTTTGTGGACACATGCAAACTCTCAATCCACAATTTGTGTCATCATAATGAAATTGGGATGGAAGGTGCATATCATGGCATGATTATTTGGTGCTATGGGAATAGGCTTATTCTCATAGCGCGTTTAACAACTTAGCAAAACTTGAAAATTTGAAATTCAAACGGCATATAAGGAGACACCTCAATTTTAAACAATGTGTTTTCAAAATCAAACTTAAATAAATGATCAAAGACTATAATGCAAGCCACAAAATACCAAAATCAAAAAATTGAAATCAACTGAAAAAAGAAAATGAAGAATGGGTAAGGAGGGTTTAGGACAAGGGTTTCTCACTAAACCAAGATAAGATTAGAGACTAACAGGAAGGAAAATAAATTGAGTTAAGAGGTATCACAGGGAAACCCGATAAGGTGATAAGCTCTAATGGCATGACAAAATTATTGAAAAATGGGAGTCAAGGTGTTATTGCATAACTATGCTCACTAGATGTTCAAACATCTAAGCCATCTATTACTCAAGATCTCCAAGGGATCATTGATAATCATTCAAAGTATTTGACTATATTCCCAAAGGTATTCCACCCACTTGAAATCATGATCATGATATTCACCTAATATCTGGGAGTGTTCCTCCTAAGATCAGGCCATACAGATACCCTTATGCCCAGAAGAATGAAATTGAGCACATGGTTGAAGAAATGTTAGAGGCTAGCATTATTAGACCTAGCCAAAGTTCTTACTATGCACCGGTGGTAATGGTATTCAAGAAAGATGCCTCGTGGCATATGTGTCCAGATTATAGAGATCTCAACAAGATCACTATTAAAGATAAGTTTCCCATTCTCGTCATTGATGAATTGTTAGATGAGCTACAT
>JASDQU010416095.1:0-10314 GCA_032191745.1 Picea mariana
AAGTTAATGATTGAAATCATAGCCATTTATTTTGTGTGACTACTAAGAATATTCCAGCCATATTTAATCATGTCCATAGAAAACTTATTAAGCACTAAACCCCTAATAAATATGTCCATTATCAATAGGTGTACGTCTTTCAGCTTAAAAATAACGATGATGAACATGTCGGATCAAATTATTAAAATAAATTAGAACCATTCAAAACTAAGATTAAAGATACAATGAATATGTAACTATTACTTAATTTATAAATATAGGATTGAAGGTACAATGAATATATAACTACTACTTAATTTATAAATACGATCTAATCTATATTAAATGTACATTATTTTATATATATAATATTTTTAAACAATTATAAACAATTTGATATTTATATAATATCTTTAAACAATTATAAATAATTTAATATTTATTTAATATGATATGTTTATATAAGATTTATTAGTGTGTAACTAGATTGATGTGTATATATTTGATGTATAAGCATAAACTACAAAATATCTTGAAATAGATGATTATATCTAAGACTCATTGATGTGCAAGGATACTTATCATTGTTTGATAAGTGAAAAGATTTTGTATAGCATGTCACATATGTGTCCACATAAGAGATTTTTAGTTTTTAGCATCTCAAATCCAAAGCATAGAGGAGTATTCGGGCATTCTCGTGTGAGATATCTAATGCCGACCAAGGGTGAGATATTTAATGTTGACCAAGGGTTGAAATGGGGTTCAATGTGAATACGGGGTTAATATGACTTGGCTTCGAAGAACAAGGAAGTTGCAAGAAGCAATAGAACTCTTCGGGCATTCAGGTGTGAGATACATAAAGTTGACCAAGTTGGTGGCGTACTTTGCATGGCAGTTGACTAGAGATAAGTAAAGTGGAAAATTGCATTTTCACATCAGTGGTGATGTGAGTCTATAATTAGTTGCAGTTATTTTTTATTGGTATTTTATTAGATTTTTCCTAAATCTAATCCAAGATTATTTATTTTTATTTTTTAGAAGTAAAAGATTTTATATATAAAGGGTCTTCAAAAACTAGACCAGAGTTACAAAAGCTTGAAAACAATCGTGTTGTACTTATTGAATTGTCTTAAGAAAGGAGAAACCAGTTCAGTCAGAAGTCTAGCAATTTACAGTCTGACAGTTTTAGATAAACAGAGCTAATCTGACTAGGCTATAGCTAAGAAAATAAACTAGAAAAAAGATTAGATCCCCAGAGGGGTCAGACACTTGGCAAATAACCTGGCCAGGTGGCTTGGTAGGGCGCGTCCCAAGGTTCCTCTTCGATGGGCGTCCCTTTCCCTTCCATTTGCATGTCAGCGGCCAAGTTGCCCCCTTCCAGGTTGGCAACTGGCAGGGTGACTCTGGGTGGATTGTGCGCATGGATGCCCGTAGTTGTCGCAGCCTCCATGTCCCCGTGCGTGACCTGCACCAAGTCGTCCCCTTCTGGTTGTTGCACCTGTTCATTCCTGTCGACGGCCTCTGCATGGGGCATCTTTGGTGCTGCCATGGCTTCTGGAGTGGAGTGGAAAGCTTTGTGGAAGGTGGAAAGGATCTGAAGGAGGGTCGAAGTTTTCCCATCCAAAAGCTGCAGTCAGAAATGGAGGTACTCCAATCCTTGTCAGAGCTCAAAAACCAGTCCATAGAGGATGGCCAGACTATCCTTCAGCTGCAAGTCAGGGATGAAGTCGGTGGACGAGTGCGTACTGTGCTGGGCATTCCGAAGAAAGGGTGGTGCCTCCAAGGGTGGGCGGGAGGAGCAGGCTACCGGTGCAAAAGAAGGTCCGCTGGCTAGGGAATTCGGTGGAACTGCGGGAAATCTCAAGAGAGATCTCGACGAGCTATCGGTGATGACCAGACATTCGAACCGGGAGGCAGGCAGGGTGGAGGAGGCGAGAGGTTCCAGCTCGGGCTGCAAAGGCTGCGAGGAGTGCATTGAGGGCAAGCCAGGGGGAGAAACAGAAACGTGGGGTCGAGGAGGATGCCATGGAGATCCTCTCCTTGGCCTCCCTCTTTGTCGCGACATTCTGAGCTTGCAGGGAAGGCAAAATTGAACAAAATGTCCCGGATGGACGTGGAGAGCCTGGAGAAGTCCGAAGGCGGTGAGCACCATGAAGGAAGGAAACCAGAGTGAGCCGGGTCTGGGCGGCTGAGGGATAAGAGGGTCGAGTCGCATGCGGGGGTTAAAGTCGCCTGCAGACAGAAAAGCCATGGTGGAGATAGCAATGGGAGTCGGGCGCACCAGTGTTAATGGTACAACGGACGTCGTAATAACAAATAAATGCATGGTTTAGGCGGCGGGTCTTGGCACGAGCCCGACACATGGTCCCCTGCCGCACTGACCTGTCCTCTCCTCCTCCTCCCGCCATGTGGCCCGCACTAACACCCCATCCAGAGGTAATCCAGGACTACTTTTACCTGATTTAGTTGTGGATATTTTTTTATTGATGTTTTATTGAATTTTTTATAAATCTTTTTCTTCCTAGATTTAATCTAGACTTACTTATAATGCTCATTTGTAATAACAAAGAGAGATTTTAAAGTAGATTTAATCTCGAAACTAAAATTTAACCAACAAAACATATTTAAATATCTAAAACTCTGATAAATCAAAACAAAAGTATTCAACAATTTAACTATCATTGGATATATTGCATTAGGCCACATAGTCCTGTAGTTATTTTGTGGGTTGAAGTTTAAGCTAATAAAACAATGACTAATGGCCCGATACAACCATCAGAGTCCGAGGTGTTCGTACGCTGGTTAGCCGTTTGGAAAAGCAAGCTTGGTAAAGATGCAAGGCCAATCTGCAGCTCTTTTACCCTAATTGGAAAAAAGGGTTGGATTATGGGGGATGGTTCACCTGGTCTAATTTTAGACAGGAACTTGGTAACCTGCTTTTAGCTCTCAATCTGGAAAGGACACTGGAACAAGCTTTCGAACCTCCTAATGGAAGAGATGCTATTGGCTATCGACCGGTTGTTGAGCAATTATTTATTAAAGCCCAGAGAGATTGTCAATATATTTATCGCATGGAAGATTGAAACACGTTGATAGGTATAAAGCAAGCTTGTCCCTTCGATTGAGAAAGAGCTCAAGAAGTTACTTGATGGCCTGGCTGGTTACATATCATATAAGTTTGCATTAATTTTTGCTAAGTTACATAAGATATAAGTTTGTATTAAATTTTAAAGCTGAGCATAATCTGATGAAAGGAATTTTCTTGAATTCTCATCACAACAAAAATTGTTGGATTTGCAGATTTAAGTGGCTAATTTTGTATAATTTTCATATGAGATTTTCAGCACATTGAATTTATTTATACATTTAAAAATACAATTTAAATAGCATAAAAATTTTGTCCAAATTTATATCAATAAATTCCAAAAAAAAAACCAAAATATAAAAAGTTTAAACAAAACCATAACCATAATTTACTACACCACCACTAATTGCAAACCCATTAACCCATCCTATTTGAAGAAAACCGACCTGTATAGTTTTGTGTTGCAGCTAATGGAAGTGGCACGGTCAATCTCAAATTTATGAGCCCAGTCCAGTCTAAACTATTTTACATGTATGTTTAGTATTTTCTTTAATACACCTTGATGCAATGACACTAAATAAAGCAAATTGAAAAAATATAGAGGCATTAAACAATGGTGGTAATAGATATCTCTCATGGTTCCCCAATGAGGTTCCCGAATGAGATGTAATCACTGACATCGCTATCTTATATTGCATTTGTAAGTTGTTCCCAAATCTATCGCTTTTCTCTGGGTTAGAGATACTATAGAGACATATGACCCCACACACTACTTAAAGAATTACCTTTTCCATAAAACTACGTACCTTCCCTTTTGGAATAAAAGAATTTCTAAAACTAGAATTTGCTCTCTGGTTAATTACCTAAAACAAGAGTGCCACCAAAAGAAACCTTTAAAATGGCAAGTCTATTTAGAAGTATTTTCAGTCGTTCGATCCGATTGAGATCCTACTTTCCCATTACTTTCCTCGATGTTTTCCTCGGAAATGGTGGGGTCTGCGGGGTATTGTTTGGCGCGTGGACTGTAGAAACTGTGGAAACCGAGATTTTACGGCAACCTATTTTTACCATGGCCGCCACGTAGAGAATTTATGGCACACGTCTAGGCAAGGCGAAGCTTATCATTGCTAGGGGCTCACGATTTTAATGATTGTTTAAACTGGGCGAATCTTAGATAGCGGTTTTTCAATGTAAAGACAGAAGTTTTGGTGCAAATAGATTCGTTTTCACTTGAAACCTTACAGGCTTTAAATTTGGTCTCCAATGCACAGATTGTTTTCAATTGATCCGTGCGAGCTGCCCGGTTGAGGTGAGTTCTTTTTCAGATGAAGCCATTGCCAAATTCGGGTTTTTCTACTTTCTTTTGAAGTTTATGTCTGTTGACGGACGTTGATCTGTGCTTTCTCTCCAGTCCAACGATTGGATCTGAAATCCACGTAAGTACGACTTCCTTTGTCTATAAAAGTTCTGGTTTCTGCATAATTACGGATTCCTTTGTGTATAAAAGTTCTGGGTTAGAATCTCTATTGGCCCGTTCTCTGCTTTGGTCTGGATTGGTAGTTAAGTGGAAAACTTAGAGTCAGAGGGCTAATTTTGTGAAAAATAACCAGGCAATTTGGTTCTACTACATGTTTTCATTTTAGGTTATGTTGGATTATTCTTCTCTTTCTGAAGAGTATAATGAATGATCGGATTTTTGTTTGTTGATATAAGCTCAAGTTTAGTTTTCAGGTGCTTATTCTCGTTTCTAGTTTTTTAGTAAGAACGAGAAATTTGCTTGTGTAGGAAAAAGAGATTCTGAAAAATTCAGAAGGAATGTCCTTGTTAGATTTTATCTTGTTGTTTTCCTCTGAACTTTGTTACTTGTGTGGCCATTTTAGGTGTATTCCGAGACGGTTCCTTTTATAATTGGAATTTTGGTACTTGGAAATGAATTTGAATTCTAAGGTCATTTCGGCCTGAATTCCATTGATATCGTGGCTTATAAATTGTTTTAACATGAGTTCCAATGAGATATTCGCTCATAAATTATTTCTTGCCACAATATTGATCTTTTGAAAGGGCTTGAATTCATTTTCTTTGTGAAAATATTACAAATATTTGGCATCTACGTTAAGAAATGGAATTGCAAGCATATTCGAATGGAAACCCATCAGGGTTTGAGAAGCTCAAAATAAATAAAAGAGGTTAATTTCTAGTATTATGTACAGACACAAATAGAGTAAAGATTAAGGGATAAAGTTAAATAAAGATTTATGAGTAGCATTTTGGTATATAAAAATGTAATCTTGGGCCAAACGATTCATATGGTTTGCAGACACAAATAGAGTAAAGATTAAGGGATAAAGTTAAATAAAGCTTTATGAGTAGCATTTTGGTATATAAAAATGTAAAACAAAATATTTATGGCAGAGTTTAACCTTAAAAATAAAAAATAAAACAATGTAACGACCCCGCCGTTACAACAACCAAGCGACGTACACAGATCAATTTTTTTTTAAAGCTGTGTTAGGAAAATTAAAACATCAGAATAAACAGTCAACATCGTCGACACATCAATCACATATATTAACAAAACCATAATAAAGCATTAATGATCCAATACGACACAATGCCGCCACCTCGTCACCATGAACCATGACACGTACATCAATGTATTAACATATCAAATAACATCATCCCAACAACATCAACGCATAATTAACAATGACGCTTAATCAACACAATCATATATCGCTCAATTCATCTTATAAGGATAATCATCAGATAACATCGAGATAACATGAGATAACATAATGCTATTTAAGAACCATACAGACAATCATAAAAATGATATAAGATACTACCCACCCAACCTACCCTGCAAGGTTAGGACCTCCAGAACACATATGCAATGCTCAAGACTATTTCAATTGATTTTAACCATTTAAGGTTTCAAGGCTCGCAACTATTCTGAGGAACAAGGAGGTGTCTACATCCCACCCGACACAATCAAGTCCAAATTGACTAAACTAAATAACATCATCAACGATCATCAAGGTGCAATAGTATTCTATTAACCAACACCCCACCCGACACAATCAAGTCCAAATTGACTAAACTAAATAACATCATCAACGATCATCAAGGTGCAATAATATTCTATTAACCAACACATGTAACACAAAATTCCATGGTGCAAGAGAACTTAAATACTAAATCCATCTAGCAACAACCTAAGTTGAGGCACAATAATCTAATTATTTGATTTTTTATGGCGTAACCAATATCTACTTAAATTCTAGGCGCGATATTAAATCAATCATCAAATTACAATAATCAACATCATTGTCCAGGTAAGCACATGATCCATTTGTCAGATTAGCATATTCACTTATCGATCATTGTGCGCATATAATCCAATCATAAGGAAATCATAAACGAAAGCACTCTAATAGAAATCAAGCTAATCATCGACGTAGGGTAAACACATTCATTACTTTCTTATTGCACAAAATTCTAAGAACTAACCATCATAAAAGTCCATAAGTGGAGGAAGCCAAACTCCAAAATCATCATTTAACACATATAAATTGGTGCGCTAATAATCTAAGTGCTTAATTAATCCCCTACCTTAATTTCACATCATCTTAAATTGAGGCGCAAGAATACATTAATTAATTTATGGTGCAAGGATATCTAAGATCTAACAATCATTCACTATCATAAATTTCTTGCGTGCAAGGTGTCTAATACAATGCCTTAAATCATGATGCGAGAAATCATAGCACTTAAACAATCGATTTAACCAAGGGATACATATCAATGAGTCCAAATTCTCCGTTTATTACCCATTTTAAAGACACTTTTAATATGGAGCGCAAAACGGTCTAGCATAAAATCAAGTAGATGGAAAATATAAGGATAGTTAAGATTCTAAACAAAAGACTTTCTCCTATTGTCCCCGAGGTGTAGGACAGTCGGTGACAGAGTGTGTTGTTAAGCCACTCCATATTGAAAAGTCACCGGTTCAAAACCTGCAGGGACAAAAAATCCAACCATGTTAAGGGTTGGTGTGGTTCAGGCTGGGTGCGATCCTCAGGTGATTTTGATGGCTTAGATGCCCCTGAGTCGCGGTTTCTCAAGCCAAAGGTTAATCCCGATGCCAAGAAGGTCCGGACCAATTAACAAACAAAAAAAAAAGACTTTCTCCTATTATGTATTCTATTATTGCATGTCTCGACAATGTCTAACTAGAGCCAAGGAGAGGTGTTTAATTCTGCCAAATTCATTAAAAAAAACATGAAAACTTCAATCAATGTGGTATTTTATTTCTACTAAAATTCTTTATCACCTCATTCATCAATAAATAAAATTAAACTTATTGATTGATTGAGACATTTGGACCTGAGATAACTTACTCTCCTACTCTGAGGACTTGATGATCTTAAAGATATACTTGAGGACTTGGCTAAACCTTAATATATATATATATATATATATATATATATATATATTATTAATTAAGGAGATGGTGGTATAAAGGGGTTAATAAACTGATAAAAATTTTAGTTGCCACCACAGAAATAATGATACACACCAGAATTAGGTTCGTGGAGGGCATTGAAAGGCACGCGTAAGAACAACTTTTAACAATAATTATCTGGCATTACTTTAATAAGAATCAGATAGTTGGAACAAGGCGTCAGGAAATGACACATGGAAGCTACCAAGGAGAGAAAAATTGAACTCCGTAAAAACATTAAGAAGCAACAGTTCCTTTACAAAACACTCTTAATAAGGCACAGGAGAGGGGTAGAGGCATTTTCAACTATTAATGAAAGGATCTCGGTGAGAAATTTCGGGCATAATGCTCCATGGAGGGTGCTAGAAAATGCAATGTTGACAGTCTGCACAAGGCTGGGCAGAGAAAGAATCGAGGAGATAGAGATACTTACACAAGAAGCAACGTCAAGCTAACAATCATATAGTTGCATGGAAAGGAAACAACACAGGGTGAACTGAGGGCCGATTATCCTAATAAATCACAGAGGAGAGAAATAAATAAAAAAAAATGGGGAAGACATAGAGAAGGACTCCACTCCAGAACGTAGGGAAGCAGTAGAACGCCAAGGGTCTCTGAGCATCTCTGTAAAGGCAATCAATGAATAAAAACACAGAGGAGTGACAACGAATTAACTACATCAAGCTCATATAGAAAAAGACAGGTGGGAGTTTTTCACTAGCAAATTTGGGCCATTTTACGACGGCTATTTCGACGCTCTTGTAATGTTATGTTGTGGATATTGCGACGAATCTTGGGTCTCCCAAACGTCACTTCACGTGACGTGGCACGTGCGATGAACCTAAATTAACGTCGCAAGAGAAACGACAGTAGGGATTTGTCACAATTGCGACAAAGAAGAAATACCATCGCCAGAATGACTAAGTAGGGAAATCGTCGAAAGCGTGACAATGTGGGGAAATCGTCACAAGCGCGACTAGCGATGGAAATCGTCGCAAATGAGACAATGTAGAGATATTGTCGCAAGAGAGAAAATAAAGAGAGATCGTCACACACCTGACAATAGGCATATTGTCACAAGATCGACAAACGTAACAAAGTTTGCGACGAATCAATTTTCAAAGGGGTCATCACTAGAGCGACGAAAACAAGGTATATTGCAAGAAAATTGCTATACAATTTTTTGTGATTTTTATAGCAAGTTCGTTGCAATATTTTTATGGGGTCGTCGCAATTGCGACGACAACAATTTATTTAAAAAAAAAAATTTGATTTTTGAGCAAAAAAAATAAAATTTGATTTTTGAGCCAATTATACAAGGTGCTATGAATGCACACTAAAGAGGTCATCCAAGTGAAGTTGTTGGATTGATAGAGTGTTGGTAAGAATGTGCAACATAAGAAAATTGTTTCCATGCTAGGAACCAATTGGTCCTAGTAGAAGGAGGTCATTCACACATCCTCTTGTGGAATTGCTACATTATAACATAGCTAGGAACTAGAGATAAATCCATAGTAAGAAATCGAGCCAGTAACAAGATCCAACATTCATAGTTAGATACATGATCAAGAGAAACAAAAAGATGACACATTGTTCTAGATTGGTCCTCTAATATTTTGGAGAACAAAACACTCTCAATGGGGAGGCCTGATTTGAAATGGATCTGAACACGAGAATGATTGTAAGAATCAATACCTATAAGTCTAATTTAAAAATTAATGAAGGTTATATAATAAAGGACAATGCAGGATTTAATAAATTAAATGAGACAAAGAAAAAAAAGTAAAACAAAATAAAATAGAAAAATGAAAATAGAAGCAAAAAAGAGAGAGAGCAATGGGAACTAAAAAGTCTGTCTCTTGGCCTTCCCATTACCCCCATGATCTTATTTGTCCTTTTGACACGACTCTTAAAGGGTATTTTGGCCAAATATAAAATTATGCACAAAGATCCATGAGTTACATTGTAACCAAAGATTCTCAAAATGAGAATTGAGTGACCATTGAAATTTGTTTTTCCCATTTGGGTTGGTTCTAGAGTAAACATTATGTCATTGTGTGACATATGATTTATGTTAAATTAATGGAGTATAAGTTGGATTGGAGTTTAATTAAAAGAACAACCAATGTCCTATAAAAAAGTTACTGAAGATGAGATACTAACATGCTATGTCTCATATGCAATATGTAGAAATGATGGAGGAACTAGTGAGGTCAATGGATCCACTTGCTAAGATCCCTTTGGCATATTAGTAGTATGTGGTTTTATTGTGGGATGCAGGAGGAAACAATGTTACTCTTGTGGATCCCTTTGGAATATTAGTAGATGATCCCTTTGGCATATTAGTAGTATGTTCTTTGAACAAATTTGGTGGTAGTGAGAACTCTTGAGTATAATCGAGCTTGCCTTGATTGTTATGTGGGACTTCATATTTCAAAGTGCAATTTTGGGAGTTGACGATTGGCATTGTTACTAGGTTCGAAAACGTTTGATTCCCTAGATTCAATACATCCGGTATAACATGATGTTGGGAAGTCGTATTTCTTTGAATCATTAGTTTATAGTTGCGTTTATTGAGGGTGAGAGAAAGAAATGGTATGCAAGGCATTTCAAGGTCTCACATGGTAACTCCAATTATGGAGCACATCCCTTTGATTGTTATGGATAAATTTTCTCTAGTCCAGGAGGATCAAGATCTTGACTACTATAGTTTTGTGCAACACAAAAGAGATATTGATGGGGGTGG
>JASDQU010416096.1:0-10266 GCA_032191745.1 Picea mariana
AACTTATACGATAACTGGATTTACTCTCCCTAACTCAGGATGCTAATATTTGTTTTAGGAACTTTGGAGAGTTATTCTCACAGCCCTGATCCAAAGTACTACACCTATTCTACTGTTGGTGGAGGATTCTATCAAAAAAAGTTCTAGATGATTTTTAATTAACGTTGATTTTAGTGGCTATTCTTTACGCAAAAGGGGTGCATGGAAGTGAAACAAGTGGAATTAACACTCTGACCCAAAGAGTGCATCAATCATGATAAGCAATCATTTCCTTTCGATGAACATCTAGCTAAGGGAGAGAGAGAGTTCTTTCACTAACAAGCACAACTACAGAATGCCCTCAAACAATTCTTTTCTCAATCAAATCTTGATGTAATGCAAAAACTTTTAAATGCCTTCTAATCTGCTCAATCAATCATTAAGATATCTTTATTGTTTGTGTATGGATGATGATCAATGCAACATAATGCTTATCTTCGCTAATTATCTTCTTGGTATAAATGAAAACCAAACTAGCATAAGCAAGAGTAACACAAACAATACACCCTTCGTATCAATCAAATGAAAAAGCGAAAAAGAGGAAACAACCAAAGAGAAAACAAAATATTTCACACCCAAAAAGCAAAAATTGAAGAATAAGGACCTTGACTCAAAGCAAAATGAAGAGGTCTATAGGCCTTTGATGACCTTCACCAAAGTTTTTACTCAACTGATGAGGAGATGAGAACAATGCATAAGTTTCAAATTTCACTCAATAGAAAAACTCAATGAAAGTAGTGAAGAAGGCTGTAAGATCCACTCAACAAGGTGTCTATCCTTCAAAAAGACAGATATCAAGGTTAAAAGGAAGAAAAATTGACTCTCAAGATCACTCAGCAGAAGAACACAGAGGCAGAAATCCAAAAAAAAAATGCAAATTTTGAAGTTTTCTAGGCCAAAGGAGGCTGGCGCTCTGTTGCCAAGGGCAATGAGCATTATAACGCTCTGTGCAGAGCCTCTAGGAGCATTGGCACTCTGTTAACACTGAGACAGGGGCGCCAGGGTCTAAAAGTTCCAGAAATGTCAAGAAAATTCAAAAATTGAAGTTCTAAATTGACACAGATGCTGAGTATGATGGGACAAGGAGCCAATCAGCTCATGAAACTAATCAAAGAGGGGTAAACCAGGTCTGAAACAATCAAGGGACAGACCAAGGTCAATGAGGAGAAAAAATCCAAACAAGAGGTTTTGAATTGAGGCTATCTCCCCAGTGGAGTTGCTAGTTTCTGTTGTAGGAAAATCTGCCTGCGGACAAGTAGATCGACCTCTAGAGCTTGACCTTAACCCTAGATAGAAAAGTGCTTAACATGGACACTGAATTTATTTCAAATCTATCTAAACTAACACATGAGAAGGAAGGATGATAGAAGTACCTTTTTATCGACGTTTGTCCCTGCACGCTCCGATTTGTGCTCCAATCCTTTGCTCCTCGCTGAGTTTTGCGGGCAAAAAATGATACGAATACTTCCTACTCTATTGATATTAGCTTGAAAATAGATCTACCATTAAATGATAAGTTCATGTAACATTAGACACAAACTAGAAAGAAACAGGCCAAGCGTGTCATATTAATGAGAATAACGAGAGCAGTACTTACAATCGTAGATGCGAATGCGACAGCTTCATCAAGTCCTCTTCATCTAACCCTTGCCTGAAAGATCCATGACCTGGATAAAAACAGCTTCACTGATCAATCTCCTTTGGCTGACTGTAAGTTTCCTCCAAGATCATAAGTTTCACATATCCAATTCTTCCCCCCTTTCCACCATCATGGAGCCTGCTTATATAGGTTGGGAGGAGCCTAACCTCTTGAGTTATGTTTAGAACCAGTTGGGAACCTTCTCCATAGATCAAGGATCTGGTGATGAGAACAAGAATTCGAGCACAACAGCCTCCTAATCTCGAACGTTCTTCTCCTTATTCTTCTCAACGGGCTAACAACTGACTCATATTAGGGAGCACTCCTTCAGAAGGGTTCACAAAGCATTGTAGCGCTCCTTGGCAAGCCTTGGGGTAGTGCCAACGCTCTTAAGATGGGAAACGCTCCTCCAAAAGGGTCTGGGGAGCGTTATAACGCTCCCTAAGACATGATAGGGGAGCGCCAGCGCTTCTGCAGCTGTATTAGGGGAGCGTTCCCTCTCCAAACCTTAGTTTCAGGGCTCCTTTCAGGTGTCAAGATTCATTTGATCCCAGTAAACCAGTTCTCTTCCTTCAAATCAATCATGTGATGTACCGTAAGTGCTTCCTTAGTGTCATTATCATGACATCATGTCTGAACTCTGTTTGTGACACTAGTAATCAACTTGCGACCCTTGCGAAAGATGACGGGAAGATGCGACACTTACGACGATTGATAGGGACAATGTGACACTTATCCATCTGAACAATTTTGACGTGTAACACTGAGGCATTTGATATAATTCTTCAGGACAACCCTCCATTGGCAGAATGCACCTGGTACAAAGGCATTATATATTTTCTACAGGAGTTGAGGCCTCCAGATGGTATGGGAAGGAACAAGGCAAGAGATTTAAAGCTCAAAGCAATCAGATATTTCCTTATTGACCAGGTTCTGTATTGAAAGGCTCCTCTAGGAGTGATCTTAAGATGTATAGACCCACAGGAAGCCCAAAAGATTATATTTGAGTTCTACGAGAGCCTATGTGGGGGAAATCGTTTCTAGAAAACCACCACCTACAAAATTCTTAGGGATGGGTACTACTGGCCTACCTTATTCAGTGACATCTGTGTGAAAGTCAGGGCTTGTATCAAATGTCATAAGTTTTTTGGAAAGTAGCAACTCAAGTCTCTTCCATTGAAGGCTGTACTAGCTTCAGGACCCTTTCAACAATGGGGTCTAGACTTTATCGGGGAGATTCATCCTCCTTCAAGTGGTCACTATAGGTGGATCCTAACTACGACAGATTATTTCACCAAGTGGATAGAGGGTATCCCCACAAGGAACGCTTCTCATAAGGTGATCATTGGTTTTTTGGAGGATATTATAGTAAGGTTTGGGTGCTCGACCAAAATCGTCACTGACAACGTTGCATCTTTCAAAGCTGAACCATTGATCAGGTTTTGTGAGCAATTTGGAATTGCACTAATTCATTCTACCCCCTACTATCTGCAAGGTAATGGATTAGCATAATCCTCTAACAAAATCCTGGTAAGGATCATCAAAAGATTGCAAGAGGATAACAAGAAAGCATGGGACTCAAAGATCAATTTTTCTCTGTGGGATGATAGAGTGACAAAAAAGCGGTCCTTGGGCATCTCTCCTTTCTAGTGTGTGTATGGGATTGAGGTAGTTTTTTCTTCCCAGCTTGCCTTTCCTATGGCAAAGTTCTTCCAATACCACCACGAAGAGCCCAATGACATGATCAGAAGAATTCATCAATTGGTAGAAGTGCATCAAAAAAGAGAGCAGCTTCTAGATAAAGCACATCATCGACAACAGGAAATCAAGCAGACCTTTGACAAGAAGAGAAATAAGGAATATTTCCAGCTAGGATATCTGGTACTCAAATGGGATGCACCTAAGTAGGACAAGGGAAATCATGGAAAACTTGAAGCCCTTTGGATTGACCCCTTCCAAATCTTTGAGAAGTTCCCAAATAACACTTACAACTTGCAAGATTTGGAGGGAGACGAAGTCTTTGGTGGCCCTGTAAATGGGCACTTCTTGAAGATATTTTTTGTTTAAATCCCCAGTCAGCGTCCTGTCATTGTAAATACAGTTCATGTTTCATGTTTAATTTATCTTGTTTCTAATAGAAGACTCCACAACCTAACACTAAGGCACTGAAGCCATGAAAGGAGTTCTTAGAGCCTCCCAAGGAGAACTCTATCCCCCATGGAGCCTAATGTTATCACATAAACTTGTCAAGGTATTTAGAGTTGTGTTTCCTACCTAGTTCTGTAATTTTGTCTGTATTTCCTCCCTGTGCAGACCCGATTGTAATTTTTCCTCTCGGCTTGTGGTTTTCCTTCCGTTTGTCTTCATCCAGTTGATCGACCTGTTTTCCTGGTTAGACTGCCCGAAACCCATGAGCCATAAGCCTTTCTGTTTTTCCTAGGGTTGATGCATTTCTCCCTTTTCCTCTGGCATTGATCCTCTTATTCTCCCCGAGCCTCCAGTTAGTCACGTAGGTAATCGTTCACAGAATGCAATCATGAACACCGAGCACAACACTTGAAGTGGTTTGATTAAGACACAAATCAAATGAGCGAGCTAGTTCAGTCTTCAACGAAGGCAAGCAAGCATGGGAATCAAGAGTTTAAAATGTTGTAAAGATGTTTAACAAGGATCGTGAAGTCCTGATTCATGAAAACGTAAATATGGGCCATCCAATCGAGAAGAGCCAAGGGTCGTTGACCTGACATCGATAAATTTCATAGGATCAAGAATCGGGAGTTCGGGGTTCTTGTCATAAAGGTGCATCCATAGCCCGAAGTCCCGAGACTTGAAATGTTGATGTGATCTGGGCCATATGATCGAAGGAGATGTGTGGCACCTGATCTGAGGGATCATGATTTCATGATTCAGAGGTTTGAGCATGAAGCACCTCATGAAATCGCAAAATGTGAAATTACAACATGCCTATGAACTGGGTCCACGGTCACAGCCCGAGGTCATATTGAAAAGCAAGGCCATAGAGAAAGTAGGCACCGATCCAGTGGCGGGTGGCTGAAGCATTCGAGGAACCAATTGTGGCTATCAAAATCAGGGCAGATCCCACCATTGATCCAGATGTATCATTTCATGGATTCGGGCTTCGAAACATTATGAATCGAGGGGAGTGAGAACTCCCGATATCAAAAGTACCAAAATTCCATTTGTTTAAGTGCAAGGTCACAACCCGCGGTGGCGTAGGGTGATGAAAGGGAGCCATGCAAATAATCGAAGCATCCGAGTCGACCATAGAGAAGGACTACGTGGCCTTGAGCCACCAGAATTAACTCAAAGAAGTTGCGTGATCACCTAGACATTCATGGGTGTCAAGCTCTACCCCGATCCCAATGCAGTTAGTTAATGGAAGTAGGGGGAGGTAGTTGAAGCCTTGTTTCACCCTATAAATGGAAAGCATGGGAGTGTTGACCATGGAGGCAGGCTGTCAGCCCAAGGTCTCTCTGTCAATGAAGTTCTCTGCAAAGCCCATACTGATCTGAGATCGTGTCTGATAGAAGAATGTATGTGCAGTCTGATAGGAGAAGAAGAAGACACAATGCCTTAAATATAGTGACCAGAGCATTCTTATGTAGGGGGTGAGTTGCTTTGAGTATATATACTCAGTTTTTATATTTTGTAAAGGTAGATGGTAGAGAAAAGCTCCCGAAATGTAAAGTTTTAATAAACTCTTTGGTTATCTGGTTATGTATATGCATTTGAAACTTCTTGTTTAATGACAGTCGACTTTCTTACTTCCTCTTGTTTCCTTCAGACGCGGAAAGAGTTCATGGTTGAATTATTCACTTGAACTATTATGACAACATTATGATGAAAGTTTGATTATAATGTTGTTATAGTTCCTTTCAGTTTCTGTGATATTTAAATTCAAGAAGTTCTTGTGTTTAAATTGTTCCTCCTTGGGTTTCTGAAAGTCTTAATGTCCTTGGAAGACCTTTTCATTTTCTCACTGAAGTCTTCCTCCTACTCATCCTTACTACAACTTACTATTTGAAGTTAAACCAAGACCTCACCTGCTCGTGCATATCAGTCCAGTTTTTTGAGTTAAAACAATATTTTCTTGAGATTGTGCCCATTTGACCCTTTTTAACTAATTTGTGACATAAACTCTGATGGGTATCATGATTACCTCTATCGCAATCCAGGGGTGACTTCTGGTGCTAACACAAAGATTGAAAGGTGCAATCAGGTCTTTGTGACAGATGTTGTCGAGTAGGAGAGGCTGCAAAAACAAGTAACCTGTCATCCATTGAGTTCAATTCCCTTTTAACATGAGTGATGTTGAATGATAGCAAGTTCGAGATAAGCACCCAAATAGTTTGGGTGTAGCATTTAATTAATTTTTTCTAGGAGAATATATCTTACAAAGAAGGTTTACAACAAGTTCAAAGTCCCCAAAAACTGTAAGGTGACCACCTCCTAAATTATAGGCATTTTCAATGCTTAGCAATAACGCTTCAAATTCAGTGACGTTGTTTGTGCAAACAAACTCTAACCTATAGGAAAAATTTTGAATTTTACCCACAGGAGAGTACAAGATAATGCCAGCTCCATTTCCTTCATTGGAGCATGAACCATCAAAGTGCATATGCCACATCCCATCCTCTAGGTTGATTTTTTCCAAGGTAGTGTTGTCCTCATCTGCAAAGATGGAATACACTTCTAGGTCCTCCTCGATATAATTTACATTAGGCTGTGGGATGCTTTCTATATAAGGTGAAATTATTCCCTCCCTTAGGACTATGATGTTTTTCCCATTCTGAGGAACAAATAAGTGTCCAGTAGAGTGAGAGGTACCACCTGTCAAGGCTTGCTAGTCTCTTCCTAAGATGATTGAATAATTACTCACTAGCATGTTGATTACACGATTATTAAGGGTTGTCCTTATTTCAGGATGCGCACACAAAACCAAGGTCACGTCCTTGATTTCACCTATGGTCGATTGTTGTAAACTATTATAAGAGAACATGATTCTGGCATTTTCATTTGTACAAGACAAGTCTACCTCTTCAATAATAATGCTTGACATTATGCTTGGGCCCGAACCACCATCAATTAGAGAATGATGGCATATTTTGTCCATAGTATTTACATAAATGAAAAATGGGGGGTTCTTTATAGAGTGTCTAAAATTATGTACACCTACTTTATTTACAGTTGAGTCCTCTTCATCTACCTCTTCAGAGAGATTGGCTATGGGGAAGATTTTCCTTCCATGAAATTTTTCAGATGCTTTTATTGCTCAGGGATGAAAACCATGTCCAGAAGGGTAGCATCAGCTTTAATATTAGCCAATTGATTGAGAATGTTGTATTTGGAATAAGTATGAGGGGAGGGAGTTCCTTGACTATCAATATTTTTAGAAACCTGTACAGTAGCAACTAGTGAATATGAGCTTGGGATAGAATAAGTGCGAGGGGGATCATATTTTCTTTTCAGATCATAGGATTTATTCCTAGTATTTATGATCATGACATCCTCTGGTTCTACAAAATCTAGGACAACAATATTAGTTTCAGGCCTTTTACCAAAGATTTGATCTCTGACACTCTTCTTTACGTCACAAGTATTTTCCTCATGGTGTTCCTTGCAAAAGTTACACCAACTGTGAGGCATGATGGCTTTAGGTTTGTTGGCAGCTCCACAATATTTTCACCTTTTAAATCGACAAAGAAAAAATTCTTGTAGCTACCTACGCTTTGTCACAAGTATTGTTGTTTGAAGGTGACGTTTTCGGCTATAAGAGGTCATGTCAATTGTTCTTTCCTTTTTCATTTTCCTGCTTCATTCATGACTGAAAGCATGAATGAAGCGTTATGATTGTAATGCAAATTGTATCTAAGGCTTATGTGCTAAAGAAAGGTTGATGTTTTTACAAATCTTTTAGTGAGTATTGTTTGCTTTGAAGTCTATCATATATCAATAAAACCTTTGTTATAAGTTGCTCATTCGATTATGAGGTATATCTTGAGTTTTTGACAAAAAACCAAGAATTGATTGCATTTACACTTTGTTTTCATTTCATTATGATTCTTGGTAGGTTTTTTTGGTCATTATGCTTTGGTTTGTAAAACATCTCTTCTCCTAAACCTTAGAAATTCAACTCCACTCTTTACACAAGGATGAGATTTGAATACACCTAGTCGTACCCTATACTTTGTTGGAGGTGGCAGTCTAAAATTAACAGATCCATTATTTCAATGTAAGTCCTGGGCTTCACTCTGTACCCTTGAAAATTCATTACACAGGATGCTCGATTTTCGTATGAAACCCCTCATGCCTTTATTTAATCGCGCTAGGGTAATAGTGGGTTTTGTTCTTTTGGTTCTTGCCCTGGTCTCTGCTGTTTTCGAAACCCTTCATCCTTATAGTGATCTCTTTTTGCCTCCATGACTGTTGGTCTGTTGAACCCTTATGGCCCCTTTCGTCCGAGTATATCCGAACAACCTTGAAGTTTTACACATTTGTTATTACATAGCAGAATTCAATCCCATTTTTTCCTTCCAGAGACATGTTTTTGCAGGAGCGTTTCTGAGCAAACCATGACGAATTAGATCAAACCATTAAAAACATGGAACGAAAATGGGCCCTTTTATCTTCATATCAGGCAGTTTCCCCAGAAACTGGATCTTTCTAGAGATACAACTCGTCCTTTAGAGGGAAAAATATCATAATTTCTTTGTGGCTGAGGTAAGCGTTTTGGTTTGTTTTTCTCAGAGATTCAAGCCTATTATGGATTTGGATAGGATTCAATATTTTATGCCTTTGTATCAGTTATGATCTTGCATAAAATGATTAATATTTATCAAAAGAAGAAGTTTAACCCACTACCAAATCTTTTTCATCTTGAGCTTATCCAGATTGGGGATACTTGGGAAGTTTGCTTGTGTAGAAACGATTTCACCTCACCAAAGAACACAATAGATCTTCCTATGCATTCCAATATAAAACACAACCCCTATATAAATAACCCTTCTATCAAATACTAGTGTGTTGATCCAAAAAAGACCAATCTATAACAGATCTACTCTCTACTGCAATTCAAAATCCCTTGGGAAAAAAGGCCACGGTCTGTTTTCATGCATTGGAGGAGATTTTTAGATGTGATAAAGAACAGGACTTTCATGCCCCTACTGTTGAGCCAATTTATGATATGGTTCACAAACCAATGGTCAAGAAATAAACAAAGACATAAGGAGAGTAATTCATATTTAAAATTGGCAAACAAGAGGATTAAGCAGGCTGGATAATATGATCATTAAAAAACTCAACCAATTTCACTATTATAAATTCAAATTTATTAGGTGTTTTTTTTGGCAAATTGTTGGAATAGTAATTAACTATTTTGTTTTGATTATGTTTTAAAAAATAAAAGATTTCATTTTTATTTTTTGTTATTTTTTTTACTATTTTAGACTAGCTACAGAAACCTGTAGCTTATCTTTTTCTAAAAGTCAGGTCCCTTTTAAATAAAAAAAATCAGAATTTAGTTATGAGAAATATTCTAACTTATTCTTGTTTGGTTTTTCAGGATATGGTAGATCTATATGTTGATCATCTAAGGAGAAACATGTCCAACTTTGCATTTAGATGATTAGTAATTCTTTTATGTTTATTTTGTAAAAAAAACTTTTATTAATTTTTTAAAAAGCAAACAAGTCAGTTATGAGTGGCTGTAGGCCCTCTATGTTTGTAATATTCTGATCTCATGGGATTTGATCCTATCCTAAGTAATATGAAGATCATATTTCAGAAAATCTTTAAATACCCTATATTTTGTAAACAAAGGCATATTGGCCTGGGGCTGAAGGTGGACAATTTATTCACAAATTTGGACGTAACATACATTTGCATTTTAGCTTTAGATTTTTGTAAATGGTGTTTTCGTTTATGGTTTGTTTATCCTGATAAATTAATAGTTGTTGATAGCTTTAGTCTTCACAATTTGTTATGGTATTGGGATAATTTCTTTAAAATATCGTTCACATTTTGATGCTTCAGATATTGAAAAGAGTGAAAATTCATTCAACCCAAATGATAAGATTTATCTTTAATTTTTGTTGAATGATTAAAAGCATGTTGTTATAGTTAGATTTATCTCAAATGTAATTGATTGCAATCACAAATATCATAGTGACTATTTGCATCTCTCATTCTGTTATTAAAACTCAACAATCAACATGCTGTTCTGCATTTATTCCGAACAGTTTCAAGGTTCATTGCAGGTTTACCTCTTGGACAAGCTAGTTGGATGTTCTCTAATCATAAAGATGTTTTGGTGCATGCCGATTAACTCATTAACATGTTAGCTTATTCCTTTTTGTTGTTTGTTTTTCATTGAAACTCAAATATATGGTCTGGATTTGACCATCCACATACTTCTGTTTCATAGTATATTTTTTTATTTAGTTTAGATTAATAAAGAAAAAACAAAAAATATATTATGTGCTTTCTTTATCTGCTTTTGTTCAAAGCAGTCATTTTCTCACATTGAGTTTTTGTAAGCTTAGATCAAAACTTGCAGAGTGTATATCATG
>JASDQU010416099.1:0-10314 GCA_032191745.1 Picea mariana
CGATTGGTACCTGGTGATACCCAAACTTCAAGTCGATCTTGCTAAAATATTTTTCCCCCTTGATTTGGTCCAGAAGGTCATCAATCTGTGGGATCAGGTACCTATCTTGGACAATGATCTTGTTCAGTTCCCGATAGTCAATGTAGAGTCTCCAAGTCCCATCCATCTTCTGCACCAATACGATCGAGCTCCCACAGGGTGATGAACTCGGCCGGATGTGACCTTTCTGCAACAACTCCTAAATCTGCCTCTTGATTTCATCATTCTCTAGGAAAGAGTGCTAGTATATGGGTCCATTGGGCAGCGACGCACCTAGGGTCAAATCGATGGGGTGCTTGACTTGGTAGTGTAGAGGCACCCCTGCGGGGGAAGTGAAGATGTCTTCGTACTACTCCACGACCTTATCCATCTATTGTTTTCATGTAGTGGGGCCCTGTCTTGAGGTCATGGCCACAGTCTTCCTCTTTCCCTAAGGGCGGATCATCAGGAAAACAAATTTCCTGGTTTTGGAAATGAGCTTACTGCATTGTTTTACAGTAACCAAAGAGATGGTGGTAGGCGGTGCTATCTCCGGTATCCTGTACAACTTATTGCCCAAAGTGATAATAACAACATGAGGCCTGGACTCATACACAACATGTTGCTTCCACAAGTATGTCTAGCCTAATAATACATTAGAAACATCAAGAGGAGCAATGTCACATAATACCTCATCCGTGAAAGGCTTGATGCTGTAGGGAAGGCAAAATTGTTGACTGACGTAGAGGTCCCGTCCTTGGTGCAACCACCCGTTAGTGTATGGTTGTGGGTGTGTTGTGGTCGGCAAGCCCAATTGCTTCACGACCTCTACCGAGATGAGGTTCTTCTAGCTCCTACTATCGACAATGAACTGCAACGAGGAACCCTTTACCCACATCTTAGAATGGAAGAGATGCTCTGCCTCCTCTGGATCTTCTGGTTCCTCCTTATGGATCTTCATGGTGGCAACAGTGGAGTTGGGCTCTACATCGATAATCTGCTTCCCCCTATCAGGTTCTGATTCAGATTTGTAGCATGCATCCGATTCAGAAGCCTTCAACTCGGCTACCAGTGACCACTTGGCCCGACACTCACTTGTGTTGTGAGTGGAGCTCTTATGGAACTCACACCACTTCCTCGTGTCCTTTTTTGGCTTCGTGGTGTTGTTCTTTGCTTGTGGCTTTGGCTGGTTGTCCTGGGCTGCCTGTCTTGGGCTGCCCCACTTTGGCTTGGTCCTTTTTTATGTGGTTTGGGAGTACCTTTCCCTTGCTTCTGATTTGCAGACCCAAAGTCTCGCTTCTTCTGTTTGAACTTCTGCTCAATATTGGTAGCATATCGGTATGGCACACCAAGCAAGGAGATGTCGAGGAACTCCATTTCCTCCTAAATGTATCTATGCAGACAACTACGGTACTTTAACACCAAATGTTTCTCTGAATCTTTGATACCCAAATTTGTGCGTAGGGTATGAAACATATTCATCATCTCATGCACATCTTGGTCCCTTTGCTGGCGCAATGTAGTCCATTGTATGTATTTGTCCTCATAGCTCCCCATGGGATAATAGTGTTCCTTGATGGCATATCGAAAAGAATTCCAAGTGGGTGCGCCTGAGAACAAAGAGGGTTCTCCCTCACCCGTTTGCTCCGAGTAGGTTTCCCACCAGTCCTTGACATGGGGGGCAGCTTTGAGGAGTGAAAAAATAATCTTTTCTCGGTCGAAAAAGTTATGAACCGAGAAATATCCTTCTAACAGATTCAACCATCTATCTACGACATTTTCATATATTTGGTCATCAAATATGAGAATGTCAAATTTTATTTGTACCTTAAAAGGAGTGGCACCTCCAGAGTGGCTTCTGGATGTCGATGCGCCGCCAGTCGGAATCTGTTGAAGAATCTGGGAAAAGTTGTCCATCATTGCGTTCCTTTGTTTCTTGAGGGCCTCCTCGAGCAACATTTTGATAGGATATCCTGCTCCCTCATCTTTATTTTCTTCCCCCATGGGTGGTCATCGGGGTTTGCGAGACTGATCTTGCAAAGGTTCAACCAGATCGAGCCCGAACTCCTTATACCCCGATCTCGTTAGGGACATGCAAAGAAGGATCAAGAATGAGAAGACCGCTCTGATACCATTGATCCATATTTATGTAGGAACACAATGAAATACATAAATACACATAAACATAGAGATGCAGCGGAAATAAGACTTCATTTCATTAATAACAAATGACTGAAATATGCTTACAGACAGAATGGAAATAAATTAGCTAGGGCACTGGTAGCTTATCTATGAGAAGAGATGTGGCGGATATTGGCTTTGAACTATGTTACAATGAGGCTCGAAGGCCTATTATTATTGAGAAACAATCAAAAACCCTAAACATCCAAAGACCTAACCCTAGGAGATGAAACGCCAAGACTATGGGCCCCGTTTGGGTAAGTTGGTACATCAACTTCCCGGGGATGTAACTTTGGCATACGATCTCCATTTGACGCATTCTATACCTCGTTAGAAATATCTATCCGAGGACTACAACTTTTGGGTGAGAAACATTGATCTATAATCCATGTTTCTCCCCGTTTTCCCAAAAAACGTCGTTTAAGGCCTCAAAACGGCTCCGAAAGTTTAGGACCTGAAAAACTGCTAAAAATAGTAAACTGTGCGGAAACTGAAAAACTGAAAGAAGCAATGGTGGGGGTCCAAGTGGAATAGGTCCAAAATTTCCATCCCTTTTCTTTTTTCCCTCTACTTATTCATTTTTTGGAAAATGTCTATGTGCGGAAGTTGGCGGATTCACGTCTTCAGATTTCCATTGTTACTTTTATATCACTAGCTCGATTGACCACTTCCCCGGTTCATATTGAACAAATTTTTTGAATCACGGGTTCTTGGATAGGTGGGTTCAACATTGTGTTTCCACTATTTCATTGCCTGCAAACAACATTTAGAGTTCCGCGATCTACAAATTAGCAAACAAATTCCTCTTCCTCTCATTTTCTTTCGCTTTCTATTTACTTGGTCCTTTTTTTGAATGTGTCCTTTTTTTGAATGTGTCCTTTTTCCAAATGTCTCATGCTTTTATATACAACACCCAAATTTCTGCAATATACAAATTGCTTGCTCAACATTGCGCTTCCAATGTTCGCCTACGTACAAACAACACCCAAAATTCTGCGATATACAAATTGATGGCCAAAAATCTGTCATTGTGACATAGAATTTGACCATCAGCCCCTCACGTCTCCTTGGTATATCTTGTGACCCTTTTTTTTGTAACCTGCCCCACCACTTTCCATACTTGGGTTTTTCTTGGAATCTGTTTCACGGGTTGGCGGATGGAAAAAATGTACAATGCTTATTCTCTCTTCACCATCCCCGCTACCTTCGTACTTCTTTCTAGATATGAAATTATTAAGCTTTAATGCTAGTAGTTCATCGTGCAAGAACCGTTAATATTGTGATTAATGTCTAGAAGGCCAGAGGATATTTTCCATTAATACTAATTAAACCAAGATTTGCGGAGAAGATTGTTATCCTTTCTAGGTATTCATTTCAAACATGATGCAATTTCTTTTGTGCATCGGTCGGTTGGCACTTTTAAGAAATCTCTAATTCTTAATTTCTCTTCACTGTCACCGCCACCTTCACACTTTTTTCTAGATATGAAATTAGTAAGATTTAATGGTAACAACTCATTATGCACAAACCCTGGAGATTGTCATTGATCAGTGAAAGGCTCGAGGAGATATTCCATTGATATGTTTTAAACCAAGATTTGTGGATGGTTATGTTATCCCTCCCAATTTTCATTTCAAACATCCTCTAGAGAAAACGAAAATTCTCGTTAACTTATGGCAACAATTCTGTCCAGATACAGTAAACACCTTTGGGCATGATGGCCAGAGGTTCTAGTATTCCAGGGAATATTCTTACTACTCATCTCCCTCAGCCCAGGAGAAAAAAAGGAGATGGTCTGTTGGTGAATCAAGAGATATATTTCAAGCCAAAAAATTCCAAGGAAACCCGGCCTACTTAGACAACCTGCCCAGTTGCATTGGGGACTGGCGCAGAGTTTGATGCGATTGATTCCGAGCCGGAAGAAGATGATCTGATGGATGATGATACGACAATGGATGATGGCAATGTAGAGACTATTTCCACTCCTACGCCCAAATTTAAATCAACCATAAGAGATGGTACTTCCCAGCTCAATGATGGAAATCTCGACAACACCGAAAGAAGGAGTTTCAGAAAAGAAACTGACGCTAGACACAATAGCCGCTTTGCAGCTCGAAAGTAGGAATTCCAGAGGTCCAAATTAGTCCGTTCTGGGCAGAAGTATTTCACTATAAGGAAATGATCTATTGATGCTCCCAAATATATATTTCAAGCCAAAAAACTATTCAATTGCGGGACCACTGTCCTGTTCTTTGGATATACAATCAACATCTTAGGGAATGAGGACCAGAACTCCCACTAGTGCAAGGCATATTCCTACTATTCTTCTCCTTCTACCCAGAATGAACTAATTTGGGCCTCCAGAATTGCACATGCAACCCGTGTCCCTAAATTTTTTGACTGTGGAGAGGTGGTTTCTTAATGTGTCCTAACTTTCAGTTAAGGGCTATTCTGTTTTCCTTGCAATTTTTTTTGTCTTTTTTCTCACAGGAAGCTTCCGAGAACTATCAATTTTACCACAGGATGATCTATCGAGGAGAAGACTACAAGGATTTCCTAAAAAGAAAAGCATGGTAATCAATTTTGTATGCATGTTGAAGAGCATCTTTATGGCTCCTGCATGCTGCAGATCATGTGCCTGTGTGTATGGCAGATATATTCAATATTTTGGCCCAAAGAACTTGGTCCAATTTCTAAGGATAGATATACAATGCTCAATATATATATATATTTTTAATGGATTTACTATTAAAAAAAATTCCTTGGAGTCTTGGTTGTTGCTTCTTTTCTGGATTTAACACCTCTTCTCATTGGCATAGTTCGGTAGTCTCGTAGTTCTTCGATATTGTATTTGCTTAGGTAATTTGTTATATAATGAAGCATCTTACAATTATATGACAATGCACTGTGTTGATCCATCAGGATTTTATGGAAACAAAAAATGAATTTAAGACAGTTTCAAACCAACGTTCAATTCTATTCGTAATGCATATAGAACATAGCAATACCAAATCACAATGTTGCAACAAGATCGTCATTCTTGTTTCTAGACATGAAATTATTAATCTTTAATGCTAACAACCCATAATGCAAGAAGTTTAATACTTAAGCTAATATGTTACAATCATGGATAAATGCACCAATAACACACTTACTCCCACAAGTTGCAATAAAATCTAATATTCAACAAAGCATTTGTTGACAATTACTAGAAAATGATGGTTTTGCAACAATGGGGCTTGTTTGAAATCAATTCGCGCTTACGAAAATTGCCCTCTGCCTTTCTATTTTCCCACTCTTTTATCCCCTGTAGTTTCTATTTATGGTTACTTAATCATTTTTTCTGAAAATGTCTTGCTGCGCGGGTTGGTGGATTCACACATTTCGATCGAACGCTTCCCCTTTGTCTAAATTTCACTTTCCATTGTTCAGTGACCTGCAAACAACACTTTGACTTCTACGATATGCATATTTACTTATGGATTCCCACATCATCTCATCTTTCATGTTACACATTTTGCACCAAAATGTTCCGATATATACAATTTGACACTTGGGGCCTTACGACTCCTCGGGAACCCGTCACCCTATTTTGAAGCATGTCCGACCGATTTCCACACTTTACCATTTCTTGACATCTCTTTGGCGGATCGTCGAGTTCGTGGGTTCAAGAAATATCAAATTTCTAGTTGTTGGTTCCTGTTCTCACTACCTTCATATTTCTTTCCAAGTATATGCAATATGTATACAACTTCTCCAACAACATACATAAAAGATATTTCTAGGAAATGAAATATCTATTGCAGATTTAAATATATTGGACCTTCGTTTCCCTCTTCTATACTTGACCAAATTGCCATTTCTTTTTCTCCTCTACCCTCTCTTTCTCATTACTTAGTCATTTTTCTGAAAATGCGACTCCGACTAACCACTAGCCATTTGATGCCTAAGAACTTTTCAGATCATGAATTCCCGAGCAAGCAGGCTCTATATTGCACTTCCATTGTTCCGTGGCCTGTTAAAAACACTTGGAGCTCCATGATATACAAATTTGTTTCTGCACTCCCACATCATACCCTCTTCCATGATACACAGTTTTCACACGAAAGTTCTGAGACCTGTAATTTGACCTTCAGGTCCTCATGTCTCTTGGTGAACTATTGTCACCCTGTTTTGAATCCCCTGCGTCCACTTTCCATATTTCTCCATTTCTTGGAATCTATTTCACACCTCCAATTCCATACTTGACTTTTTTCTCTTGCGGATTCCCGGACATGCAGACTACACTTCTAGTGTTTCTTGACTTGCAAACAACCCCCCCGCTTCCAAGATATACAAATTGACTTCCGAACTCCTACATCAACCCTCTTCCGTGTTACACAGTATGCACTCAAAAGTTCCGATCAATACAATTTTACTGTCGGGCCCTCATGTCTCCTCTGGGACCGTTTTCATCCTATTTGATGTCTGTCCAATCGCTTTCCATGAACACTTCTTGCAATCTCTTTCATTGATCGTCGGGTTGGCAGGTTTAGTCGATTTCCAATTCCTAGTCATTTTTTTCTATGCCCACCACCTTCAGACTTCTTTCCAAGTATATTCAATAAGTATATAACTTCTCTAGAAACATGCATAAAAGATATTTCCAAGAAATGGAATATCTATTACAATTGTGAATATATTAGCCCTTCTTTTCCGTATTCTATACTTAACCAAATTCCCATTTCTCTTTTCCCTGTACTTTATATTTCTTGTCACTTAGTCATTTTTCCAAAAATGTCTAGCTGCGCAGGTTGGCGGACTTGTGGGTTAATGACTCCTACATCATCCCCTCTTCCGTTTTACACAGTATGCACTCAAAATTTCTGATCAATACAATTTGACCGTCGGGCCCTCGTGTCTCATCGAGAACCCTTGCCAGCCTATCTTGAAGCCTGTCTTCTGGATTCCTACATCAGTCCCTCTTCCGTGTTACACAATATGCACTCAAAATTTCCGATCAATACAATTTGACCGTCGGGGCCTCATGTTTCTTTGGGAACCCTTGTCAGCCTATTTTGAAACCCGTTTGACTGCTTTCCATGACCATTTCTTGCAATGTCTTTCACAAATCATCAGGTTGTTGGATTCAGACAATTTCCAATTCCTAGTCGTTGTTTTCAGTGCCTGGCACCTTCACACTTCTTTCCAGGTATATGCAATAAGTATATAACTTCTCCAGAAACATGCATAAAATATCTTGCTAGGAAATGGGATATCTATTACAAATGTGAATATATTAGCCCTTCTTTTCCATCTTCTATACTTAACCAAATATCCGTTTATATTTTCCATGTACTTTATATTTCTCATCACTTATTCATTTTTCCGAAAATGTCTCATTGCATGGGTACGCAGACTTGTGGGTTGACGTTTGCACTCGTGCTTTTATATCGCAACATCGAACGAATGCTTCCCCATTCCATACCCATCCACTTCTCTGACCACAGATTCCCAAGTAGGCGGGCTCTATATTGCACTTCTATTGTTCCATGACCTGCACACACTACCTTGACTTTCACGATATACAAATTTACTACCAGACTCACATCATACCATATTCTGTATTACAGTCTACCTATCATTCCCTCTTCTGTGGTACACATTTTGCACTGAAAATGTCTAGGACATACAATTTGACGATCGGGTCCTCATGTCTCCCGTGGAACAATTTTCACCCCATTTTGAAGCTCGTCCGTCCGCTTTCCATACTTCACCATTTATTCGAATTTCTTTCGGGGATCAACGAGTTTGCAGGTTCAAGAAATATCCAATTCCTAATCATTGTTTCCTGTGCCCATGCCCTTTGCAATTAGCAATTAACAATTATATATAAGATCTTATTTCTAAGTATGCAATTAGCAAGCGTTTATGCTAAACTAGGATTTGAGATTGTAAAGTAGCTAGAGAGGTAGTGGGGGGGCCCGGAGGGCCCATAGTGCTAATAGTGGAGGTCATTCAATGTGAGGTGGACTAGGTCCACTATATTATTAAATAAGGCCCACTATGGTAGTTATATATAATAAATGGGTAATTAGATATAATAAATATAAGAGGACTTCTTAGAAGGTTCTACTTCTAGAAGATTCCTCCTCTAGAATGTTCTTAGGTGATGGTAGCACTATATAAAGGGGTTCAAGCAATGTAATGAGACATGAAGAGAATTAGTGTATTTGGAGTGNNNGATGCCCCCTCGAAGAGGTAAGTGAACAGGAGAGGATGCATTCCATAATAGGATCCATTGTACGGTGTTGCCCTACCTCAAGGGTTTCTATAATAAAGTTGTGGTTTTCCATATGAAACCATATAGAAAAACACAAATTTATTATAGAAACCCTTGAGGTAGGGAAACACCATACAATGGATCCTATTATGGAAGGGATCCTCTCCTGTTCACTTGCCTCTTCGAGGGGGCATCCTCCTATTGAGCTACCGCTCAAAATACACTAATTCTCTTCATGTCTCATTACATTTCTTGAACCCCTTTATATAGTGCTACCATCACCTAAGAACATTCTAGAGGAGGAATCTTCTAGAAGTAGAACCTTATAATAAGTCCTCTTACATTTATTAGATCTAATTACCCTTCTATAATAAAGTTGTGGTTCCATAATAGGATCCATTGTCCGGTGTTGCCCTACCTCAAGGGTTTCTATAATAAAGTTGTGGTTTTCCATATGGTTTCATATATCTTGTGTGATGATTGTATTCAAATATCTTTGGATCTATTGTGATATTTTGTATTCAGGTATTTGGTTCTTAACAATTGGTATGAGAGAACTTTCCTTAGCAGACATTGTGGACAAATATTTTTTCAGAATTTTTTCGGAGAAGAAAAAAGAGGGTCGCAACATTCTCAAAGTTTTCGGTATATTTATATGAAAAATTTGCATAAAATTTTTGTAGATCTGAGTTCCTCTCAGAAAAACACCCAAGTTGAGAAAACAAATCGTCCGAAACAGAGTCCGGGAAGTCAAGATATTGAAGTTTTAAAATCTGCAAATTTTTAGGATTTTTTCCGTGGATGACGGCGAGAATTTTTTTATTTTTGGAGCATCAGGAGGCCAAATTTGCCCAAATAAATTATAGATCTGAGTTCCTCTCACAATTTCACCCAAATTTCAAAAAAAAAAAATCATCTGAAACGGAGTCCGGGAGGTGAAGTTATGAGCATTTTAAATTCAACAGTTTTTTAGGGTTTTTTCCGGAAAACGCCACGATTTTCTGCAGTAAGTTATTGTTATATTTTTTGGGTTTTTTCGTGATGGCTGTGGGACTGAAGAGTTCATAGGGTGCTCAAATGGATATTTCCTCTCAAACCCTGAAATAACTTCTTCAATCATTCAAAGCACAATTGTTTCACACATTAGATGAAAAATTGGATGCATTTGTAGATGGCCTCACAAACGACCTCAATGATAGTTTTTGTAGTATTCAAGATTCATTGGATAACATGCAAGAGATATTTCTTATGGAGGAACTCAGGGATGAATATCAAGAAATATATGCTTGGTATGATTTGGAGGCCAATTGCGATGATTGATACATGGATAGTTGTCATTTATGGGATGACAACCACTTCCATATTTTATTTGATGACTCTACTCCAACTTCTGTAGAGAACATCAATGCCCCACATCAGGAGCTAGTTACCAACATTCAGTCTACATATTTTACAATAGTATTGTTCCTTATAGATTCATCTTTGATCCTCTCCCACTATGTGGATGAATATTCTTATTTGGATCCACATGATAGATGTCAGTCTTTGGAGCATCATTTTGAGTTGGTTATTGGGTTCCAAAATCTTTCACGGGGAGTTCACATGAGAAATTGGACATGGGACCCGGGCTTACAATGGTGGTTGGAATACTTCAACATGGTGGCTTTCCTTTCTACATGGGACCTTGGTTCTTCAGTCTTCTTTAGCATTATGGTCCACAATTATCCATGGGACCCTGGTATATGGTTGAACATCAAGCATTGAGGACAATGCTTTCATAAGGGGGATGGAATGTAAGGTAGCTAGAGAGGTAGTGGGGGGGCCCAGAGGGCCCATAGTGATAATAGTGGAGG